>JARQOC010000002.1:76962117-77052062 GCA_033576535.1 Allobates femoralis
GCCCCGGGGATACGGAGCCAGCTGGTGTGCAGCCTGCACGGAGGGAGACAGGTATGCAGCCTGGAGGAGGAGAGGTGTGCCGAGCGGTGAGGTCGCCGCTCCAGCCTCCTCTCTCCTCAGCCCTCCAGCGCCACCTATCCTCACCCCTCCACCGCCACCTCTCCTCACCCCTCCAGCGCCACTTCTCCTCACCCCTCCAGCGCCACCTCCCCTCACCCCTCCAGCACAACCTCTCCTCACCCCTCAAGCAGGACCTCTCCTCACCCCTCCAGCGCCACCTCTCCTCACCCATCCAGTGCCACCATCATCTTTCTATTATCTATTCTATTTATCAATTAAATATCATCTACATATACAGTATATTAATTATCTATCATCTATCTATCTATCATCTATCTATTATATATCATCTAGATATACAGTATATTCTCTATCATCTATCTATTATATATTATCTACATATACAATCTATTATCTATCATCTATCTATTAGATATCATCTACATATACAGTCTATTATCTATCATCTATCTATTATATATCATCTACATATACAGTATATTATCTATTATCTATCTATCAATTCTCTATTCTATCTATGTATCAATTATCTACGGTATCTTTTTTCAGATTTGTTCCAGATGTTAACTCCTGCTCTTTTTCTGATTTTCGGTCTTTTCTCAGCTAACAGAAAATGGAACCTATGAGAGATAAATATAATTGAATAATTGGATCGCATATTACATGAAACTACTGTACAATTACTGTGGCCGGTCAGACGAGGAATTTTCAATCCCAGCACTGCCAGAGGACATCTGTCTCACATGACTGGTCACTGACTGACATGACACAACATAAAGAATGGAGCTGTAGCTAGAGAGGCTGAGAGGAGTGTTGTACTGCAAGATCGGACTGTATCTAGGCAGGCTGAGAGGAGTGATGTACTGCAGGATGGGGCTGTATATATAAAGGGGCTGAGAGGAGTGATGTACTGCAGAATGGGGCTGTATCTTTGTGGAGCCCACTGGGACGGGGTACTCTGTACCGGACCAGGGTATCACGGGGGTTATCACGGCGGTCGTTGGCCCGGACCGTGTCCTGAGCCCATAAGTAAAAAGGGATATTTCCAGGGATTTGTCGTGACACCACCCACGGGTTGTGGTCAGTGAGGGGACCACCGCTGCTGCTATTCCCGCCAGGAGGATGGATGGATGGTGCTGCAGCTAAATGGATGAGCCCGCCATGGTTGGGGGCTGCTCCTGACAGGATAAAAAGGTGTAATAAAGTTCTGTTTGCAGGGAATCACACACGGGAGACTGAAACAGGGTTCACCGGGTTTTACTAAGGGTACCGTCACACGAGGTGACGTCGACGGAGATATCGGTGGCGACGGACGGGAGCGCGCACGTTTTTGGTGCATGTTTACCTCCGGCGACGCACCGGCGATCTTACAGGCGCCATCGCCGCTGGGGTATCCAAAAACCCCAGCGGCGATTCTGTAACATAGGAGCCTATGGCTCCCATCGCCTGTAAGATCGCTGTCCCCCTGTTACATGGGGCGATGTGTACACATCACCCCAGAGTGCTCGCCTGGTTTCAGAGCACTGCTGAGAAACCAGGCGACCACTCAAAGGCGTCGCCATCGCCGATTTACATTAGGTGACGCACAGGCCATGTCGGCAGCGATAGGTCACGCCCCTGCGTCGCCTATAAAATCGCCGCCGATATGGCCTAGTGTGACGGTACCCTAACAAGTTCTTCCACAGTTCAAACAGTTTACAGTGCAGTTCTTTCACAGTTAACTCCGTACACTCTCTCTGAACCCTCTGCAGCCAGGTTTCCTCCCTGAGACCCTTCACTTTCTCTGAAACCTTTCAGGCTCTCCTTTCCTCAGTTCTTCCCAGTGGGCTGTATGGGGGCAGCTCGGTCCCTTGTCTGGCTTCCCCCTCTGTGTGTGGATGGTAAGCCTGGGTCCTATGTGCTGCTGATCCTCCAGCCCGTGTGTTGGGTGACCAGATCTGGAATCTGTGCCTGCCCGTCGGTGTGTCCGTGTACCGGCGTGTAGCTACGGTCACCCAGAGCCGACTCTCTTGTCCCAGCCTAGCCTTGGATGTCCCTATTTTGCAAGGGATCACCGGGCTCTCTTCTACCCGTGTGACTTCTGCACTAGGAAGGGATTCCTCTCACACCGCTGCAGTGTTCCTCGGACCCAGTTGTGCTGGTCCGGTCTCTCTCCTTTCCCTTGGGCTTCAGACTATGAAGCGGGCTTTCTCTCCAGGAAACGGTGTCTCGCAGGATTCTGCGCCTCCAGGGAGCCCGAACCCTCAGGGCAGTCACATTACTTTACTCTGCTGTTCTTTTCTGGTTGGCTCACTCTGGCCTACTTGTCTTTACCTCTTGGCACCCACTGGCCTACTCTTGGTCTTTTCTGTTCAGCCTACTCCGGCCTACTCTTGGTGTGTGCTGCTCGGCACCCTATGGCCTACTGACTAGCTCCTCCTAATTCCCTCCTTTTGTACCTAGTTCATCACCTGACTTATGTTCCCACCCGCTTCCCTCTAAACCCTGTCACCCCGTGCCCGCCTAGAGTCCCTGGCTTCAGGTTGGGTGTTATGTCTCGTGGGTGTGTGCTTTGAAGGTGGTTCATGTGTAACCTGTCACTTTCTGCCTGACTGCAGTTCCTACCTGTGGCCACCCTGGTCGCAGGGGAGCCACATCTACACAGGCTGAGAGGAGTGATGTACTGCAGGACTGGGCTCTATATGTAGAGGGGCAGAGAGAAGTGATGTACTGCAGGATGGGGTTGTATATAGACTGGGTGAAAAGTGATGTTCTCTACGATGGTATTGTATGTAGAGCGGATCAGGACCAATGTACTGCAGGATGGGGCTGTATATAGAGGGACTGGTAAGAGTTAATCTGTGGCTGCATCACAATCTGTAAAACATGCCCATGCATCAGCATCCCTCTGCATGCTACCTATGCTTTATTTTTCTACAGTGCAGGTTAAATAATGGGCTAATTTTCTTGCATGGGTTGTTACAGTTGTAGTAGATTTAGTTTTTTTAATATAATTTGTAGAAAACCTAGTCACCCCCTCCAAAAATGTCCCTTTGCAAATGAAAGATAAGTCAGCATACCTTGTACAGAGACCTGCTCTTTTTTAAAGAAGTGTAAAGTTGCCTGAAAGACATGGACGTATTTGCTTCTCAATCCCAAACTATAAATATTATTTATTCTCACAGGAAGTGAGTCATGACAGCTTCTGGGGTCCTCACAGAATCCCGGGCTGCCATGACATCGCATCACGGGGCTTCTGATGCTGGCGAGGAACAGTGCAATCCCCGCCACGGTGCTTTGGATCGTGCTGTCAGTGATTCACAGTGTAATCGAAAGGGTTAACAATGCCAATTGGATCATAAGTGTATGGAGCAAGGCCATGCCCACTAGATGGACACTCCCACTGCATACATTTGTATTGAGTCAGGCCACACCCACTAGTCTGGTTGTGGCTGGGAACATGTATATTGCATAACTGAGGTCCGCTCTCGGCTTACAAACGGGCGAACCCTCGCAGAGCACAGTGCACGTTCTGGGATGATTGATAAGTCTGCAGACACATAGAGTGACTGCAAAATTATATGTTTAGACCGGACAACCCCTTTAAGAGGAGGATTCAATACCCCATAGATTTTCTCTTACCATTGTGACAGGTGATCCTCCAAGGTTTTCAGGATTTCTTCTGCAGTCTTTCGGGCTATCCCCAGAGCGAGCCACAAGGTGCACATCCTTATCTAAAGAATAAAAAAAAAAACAAGGAAGAGTTCAGAAATTCCAGAACAATAAAACCAAGGAGCAGAGTTCCTCGACATAATATACCGAAGAGCCATTTAGGTCAGCAGGATTTACATTGACTTGAAAAAGTATTCATACTCAGTTATTTTTTCCACATTCCACAATACTCAGCTGTCATTAACACCTTCTATCACCCTGATGTCACCACACCATGACATCGGGATGAGCCAGGTAAAGTGCCAGGAATTGGTGCGTCTATTGAATGTGCCAATTTTTGTGGTAGCTGCGGCTGCTATTCTATGGCAAGTGGGGGGAATAGGCCATAACTATGCCTCACCACACTGAGAATAAAAGCCCCCAGCTGCCTATTTTTACCCTGGCTGGCAATTAAAAATAGGGTAATGCCCATGCATTTGTGTTAAATTATTTATTTAAAGTGTAACAACTGTTTACATTTTTATTTCATAATAGTGTAGGGCAAGTGATTTTAATAAACCTTCAAATATACTTCATAAGAGAAATCTGGTAGAAAACCTTTCAAAAACCTCCTAGAAGATGTCCCCACTAAGGAGTTTCTAAACCTCACATATAAGTGTGGGGAGGCAGGGTCTACACAGTGCGAATGGGTACAGAAGATCAATGTGTGATGACACATCCTTTCTCAATGCATATTGTGGGTTAATAGTCTTAATTTGGCCATACATATTGGTCTTTTGCTTGTTAACTCATGTTTAAGTCATTGTTTCTTGCCAGTCTGCGTGGAGCCCCATTGTTCTAGCTTGTCGATTGCTAATTGAATGTAAATTACCTCACTTCCTCTGTCTACATCACTCAGAGGGGAATTATGCAGATATCAGATTTAAATGCCAACCAATAAAAGCACAGCCTTATTCTACCAATCCTGTAATACCACAATACCCTGAGAGATGTACTCGGCTATGTAAACTGACTTGCTTCAGTCACTATTAGTCAAAATCAACATTACCAGAGTAATGCTCTGGATATATTTTTTTACATCCGGCTGATGGATGACAGCGTCCAGTGTCTGTCCCTCTGATATTGATAACCTAGGAAATAAATAGGTTAGTCACACAGAAACCCTTTAAAGACTGTAACCAATGTGACTATTAGGTGAGTTACAAAGCTGACTACTGAAATCCTTCAGGACATACTGTAGTATAAGTCCCCATTCACATATCAGTATTTGTCAAGATCAGAGTGTCTCTGAAACACAGACCAGGTGTGAATATTTTCAGCTTTGTGTGTAAGCTCCACTCCTGGATTTGGCACATACACTGATGGAGAATAATGATGTATGAATGATCCTTAGATTGAGTAGACCAGATTGGTGAGCTTACCTTTCTTCTTCTCATCCAGGGAGGGTACGTTGTCTCCTAACGGTTCACTCTTTGATAGATCAATTATTATATTCAGAGTTGTTTTCTTCTGCATGGGCTTTCTTGACTGTCTTTCTGACTCTTTCTGAGTCTCTTTCAGACTCTCTGACTCTCTTTCTGACTCTCTCTTCTGACTCTCTTTCTGACTCTCTTTCGAATATGTTGTCTCCTTCGGGTTCACACTTTACGAGATAAATTATTATAATCTTAGTTTTTTTCTTCCTCATGGGCTTTTCTGAGTCTCTTTCTGACTCTCTGACTCTCTGACTTTTTCTGACTCTCTTTCTGACTCTCTTTCTGACTCTCTTTCTGACTCTATTTCTGAGTCTTTCTGGCTCTCTTTCTGGCTCTCTTTCTGACTGTCTGACTCTCTTTCTGACTCTCTTTCTGACTCTCTTTCTGACTCTCTTTCTGGCTCTCTTTCTGGCTCTCTTTCTGGCTCTCTTTCTTGGCTCTCTTTCAGACTCTTTCTGACTCTCTTTCTGACTCTCTGACTCTCTTTCTGACTCTCTTTCTGACTCTTTCTGACTCTCTGACTCTCTTTCTGACTCTCTTTCGAATATGTTGTCTCCTTCGGGTTCACACTTTACGAGATAAATTATTATAATCTTAGTTTTTTTCTTCCTCATGGGCTTTTCTGAGTCTCTTTCTGACTCTCTGACTCTCTTTCTGACTTTTTCTGACTCTCTTTCTGACTCTCTTTCTGACTCTCTTTCTGACTCTATTTCTGAGTCTTTCTGGCTCTCTTTCTGGCTCTCATTCTGACTGTCTGACTCTCTTTCTGACTCTCTTTCTGACTCTCTTTCTGACTCTCTTTCTGGCTCTCTTTCTGGCTCTCTTTCTGGCTCTCTTTCAGGCTCTCTTTCAGACTCTTTCTGACTCTCTTTCTGACTCTCTGACTCTCTTTCTGACTCTCTTTCTGGCTCTCTTTCAGGCTCTCTTTCAGGCTCTCTTTCAGACTCTTTCTGACTCCTCTTTCTGACTCTCTGACTCTCTTTCTGGGCTCTCTTTCTGGCTCTCTTTCAGGCTCTCTTTCAGGCTCTCTTTCAGACTCTTTCTGACTCTCTTTCTGACTCTCTGACTCTCTTTCGAAGCACGAGCTGAGGTGGAAACTCTGAGGGAAGATACTGGTGAGCTCTCCTTTCTTCTCCTCATCCGGAGAGGTTATGTTGTCTTCTTGTGGTCTGCAGAGATGGATTGAGAATCTCGCTGTTGACTTCCTTGGCTTTGGTGGTGGATGGAATTCGAAGCTCAGGATCTTGTTGACAGTCTGACAGCTGCTCGTCGGCTTTTTCCCTTCAATCTGTAACAGAACGTGTTTTGATTCAGGCAGAGAATTTTTTTCATGTTGTTTAGCTAACTAAAGCAATTTAATAATATGAGAATACCCTTTTAACCTTGAGCTTCATTTAGCCGTCAGTCGGAGTACAAACCACGATGCACGGACAGACCGTAGGTCTGCACACTTGAATTTGACAGCTTAGGCTGTGGTCACAGTTGCATGCGTTTTTTTTAGTGATTTAACAAAACTCATGCTTTTTTTCATGTCAGCATGAGTTTTGTAAGGTGTGTGATGGCTATCTGCGTTTTTGGCTGCGTTTTTGAATCTGCACATAAAAATAGTGCTTGTAGTATTTTTTTGAGCGTTTTGAAAAACGCATGCATTTTTGTAGAAAACGCATGCGTTTTTATAACATGGGTTCCTATGGGAAATGCATGCAAAAACGCATGTACAATTAGTACCTTTTAGTGCCATTCAAAAACGCATGCGTTTCCCATAGGAGCCCATGTTAAAAAAAACGCATGCGTTTCCGCAAACGCATGCGTTTTTTAACATGGGCTCCTATGGGAAACGCATGCGTTTTTGAATGGCACTAATTGTACATGCGTTTTTGCATGCGTTTTCCATAAGGCCCCTTATTAAAAAACGCATGCGTTTTTGGATATGCTCCAAAAACGCATGGGACAGTCACACATGCTTTTTGGCTATTAGGGCATGCGTTTTTTAACATGGGGGCCTATGGGTGCGTTTTTTACATGCGTTTTTGAAAATGCAGGTCTCCAAAAATGCATGTGAAAAATGGTACTGTGACCACAGCCTTACTTATATACAAGGCTGTTGAGTTTGAATCAAAAGACCTCAAGGCAAGCCCATACTCAGATCGGGATATACAAAGTCCTGCATCAGGCCGAAGGCAGATGACTTGACAAAACTACAACTTACATATATGTAAAGGGTTTATTTTGGTTAAGGAAAACTCTGAACACTGGATGTAAGTTTATTTATTTATTTTCAATTATTTTTCTCACCGTCCCCAGGTCCAATGCCACTACTTCTGTTCTATATATTGTCTACAGTGCTGATGACCCTAAATTCAATCATTGATCTCTGTATCTCTGACCAAGGTCACAGTAGGGGCAGCTCAAGACCACTAACCTCACCGATTGCTGCCAGCAATGTTGGTGAGGTGTCAGTTATCATGACAATTATAGATTAAGGGAGTGACAGCGGAGACTCCGGAGGTCCTGGGGATGGTGAGAAGTACACAGCATTTTTATTTATTTTTTTTACACAAACTGAAGGCGGGGCACTGGGATTTTTATTCAAGTGAAACATCCCTTTAATATGACTTAACCCCTTCTTGACCAAGGACATAAGAGTACACCCTTGGCCACCCTCCTCCCTTTGATGCGAAACCATGAGCCTCATGGGCACCTGTAAATTTTGTATTTGAGAATAAAGAAGATAATTGCGCAGTGGCACTGGATTTTTCTTCTATATATTGCTATCATCATACTGACATGTCAGTGTTACCATATAGTACTGACCCAAGGCATCATACCGTCACGTCAGTGTTACCATATAGTACTGACCTGAGGCATCATACCGACAAGTCAGTGATTCCATTTGGAACTGACCCGAGGCATCATACCGACACGTCAGTGTTACCATATAGTACTGACCCGAGGCATCATACCGACACGTCAGTGTTACCATATAGTACTGACCCGAGACATCATACCGACACGTCAGTGTTACCATATAATACTGACCCGAGGCATCATACCGACATGTCAGTGTTACCATATAGTACTGACCCGAGACATCATACCGACACGTCAGTGTTACCATATAGTACTGACCCAGGCATCATACCGACATGTCAGTGATTCCATATAGAACTGACCGAGGCATCATACCGACACGTCAGTGTTACCATATAGTACTGACCCGAGGCATCATACCGACACGTCAGTGTTACCATATAGTACTGACCCGAGACATCATACCGACACGTCAGTGTTACCATATAATACTGACCCGAGGCATCATACCGACACGTCAGTGATTCCATATAGAACTGACCCGAGGCATCATACCGACACGTCAGTGATTCCATATAGAACTGACCCGAGGCATCATACCGTGATGTCAGTTTTACCATATAGTGAACATAGTGAAAAAAACAAAAGATAAATGTGTAATTGCACTTTCGTTTGCAATTTCACCATTTTCCAGTACACTATATGGTAAAATAAATGAACAAAAAGTTCAACTCATCCCACAAAAAACAAGGCTCAAATGTCTACTGACGGAAATATAAAAATTATGGCTCTTGGAAGAAGGGGAGGAAAAAAATGGAAAACAGAAAATCGCCGGGGGAGAAGGGTTAAATCAGATCTGTCAGCACCACAGGCAGACGAATCAGAGTGCAGCTGTGTTAATGCAGCAGTGCACGCTTTATTCTGAAATGCTGCTCGAGAAGCTCGCGGGGAACTCTGCATCTCGGATGACTAGTCCGGCAGGTCTTTGGAGGCTTCTCACCACCGCTCTTCTCTAGACATGATAGGAATGAACCTGTCAGTCATCTGGAGCAGGGCAGGGAGACATCTTCAGTGACGGCCTCCCAGACTAGTCATCTAAGACACATTGTCTAGCTATTTAATGCATGTTATTTGTCCAAAATGCGGCAGCTGCAGTAACGTAGCCAGTCTCTGATTCGTGCTGTTGTCCGCTTCCCTTTAATATAACACAAGCAATATAATTTCTAATGACCATGAACAGCTTGATTACAATGAGCAGGTAGAAGTCACGCCAACCCACAACCTTCATACAATCACTATCGGATAATCCGGGAGCACACTTGACAGATGCACCGTTCATTCATTCTCTGGGCGTTTACTTTAACTCCATAAGATCAGATGTCACATTACCTGCTTCAGCGTGAGGATGAAACGTCCCACCATGCCCTTTATGCTGCGCCGGCGCAGAAAGTGGGGCCACTTGCTAGATGAGGAGACTCGCAGACTTGTTCCTAGTAGGAGGCGCACCGGCATCTCAAGTTCTGCTATATCCAAGTCTACTGCAGCAGTCAGAAAATGTTTCTTGCCTGTGAGAAAACATACCATTAGCTAAGGGGTAATATTATACCTTGTGTTCTTAGTTCTTACAATAAGGCTGGAGACACAAGGTGCGAGATGTATGTTAAACACTAGCATGAGTCTGGCATGCCTCACCCTGCATGGCCGCCATCTCCCTGCATGTGTTTCTATGCAGCTGACACACTCCAGTCTAGAAGGCTGGCGGCTGTGCTGGGTGAGGCATGCCAGACTCGTGCGAGTATCTCACATGCAT
Organism: Allobates femoralis; assembly: GCA_033576535.1. NCBI lineage: Eukaryota > Metazoa > Chordata > Amphibia > Anura > Aromobatidae > Allobates > Allobates femoralis. Next base: position 76,971,946 of record JARQOC010000002.1, read on the forward strand.
CTCGCCCAGTGTGTCACTCTCCGGCCATATGTAAGGAATGAACACTTTCATTTACATTTAGCAACTGAGAAATGCTTCTGTCCAATCATCACTGATCAAGGGCTTGTTATAGGGTTGAAGATTGTCAGATAGAGCTTGAAAAAAATGCACAGTGTGTGCAATTCTGCATAAAGGCCCTGTGTGAACACAGCCTGATTTGTTCAGTAGGTGTCAAGCCTCTAAATGTAGACACCGTATAAAGTAAAAAAAGAAAATGTACATCATATGTCACCTTTAATTAATGTTACATGTTCAGAACTTTATTAGAGAAACATCATATACAGTCACTTATGTAGGCTCAAAGTTTTTAGAGACATTTAAAGGATTCTCTGAGACATCAACGGATGGCAAGCGCTACTTTAATGTGTCTTTTATCATTTACATCATCTCTATATAACACTAGACAGAGGCCCGATTAATGGCATCGTGAAATTCTACAATGTGTGAGAGGCAGCGGGACTTTAATGGTTCTAGTTATGTGTGGAGCAATATGTATGCCGTAACAGGCAACGGTATTCCAATGATACCTTAAATCTGGCAAGCAGAGCGATATTGGGAATTTTTTGCTGAACTAATATGGCGGCCGTTACATCCTGAGTGCTACTGTGCATCAGCGGGTGGTAGTAATATGGTATGTGTATGAGTATGTGTTCCTTTCAAGTCTGTCATGTGATAGGGGCATGGTGGAGGGGTGATCGAAGGCCGCCCCTGCATGATTCTAGTAGGCGGGAGGAAATGTTGTTACACCCCCCATTGAAGCTGGCCACACCTAGTGAATATGGTGTGCTTTGAGGTGGGCATGACCATGTTATTTGGTGGGTGTAGCGGTGTTACCTATGCGTAGGTTCCCCCTGCACTCCTTCCCGCCTGTGTGCTTTACTCCCAGACCCCTGCTACAATTCTAGTAAAGTCCATGGCCATGTCTCTTCCTAAAGTAATGACCAAGGGTAGCAATATGGCCACCACTGCACCTGGGCCGCTACTGCACATGACTGGGTGCACAAAGATGGCAGCTGTACCAGTTGCTGCACATGAGCATGGAAAGAGGTTTCTTTTTATAATCATGAGGCACCTGGGTCTGCCTGTGCTGTGGCCAGTGTTTTTTTTAGGTGGGGCTATTTCGGAGGCAAACTTACAGTCAGACAGAGTAAAGCTTTTATGCAATTAGATAATATTAGATCCTTGGTACTTAAGCTAACGCAGATAATGATGAGGCAGCTCTTTCTCTGCAGGGTCCAACATTGCCTATTTATATAGGAATTCCTGCTGATCACATTAATGGATTACCAACAAGATGTCGGAGACTATACCCTCTGATGCATGCAACGGGGCGACTGCAACAGGAAAACCAAAGGGACCGGCATTATTGATGCTGTAACCTCTAAGCAGGAAGACAGAAATAAAAAGCTGAGAATGCTTTTTAATGGTGTCCAAATTTTTAATAGTACCCCCTGCATCTGATCGTAAAATGCCCTTTAACCCCTTATATAACACTAGATGGGTGCCCGATGCTATTGGATTGGGAGGATGGTAACATCACGATGGGGGCGGGCACTGTGGTGCTGGGGGCGGCAGCCATCTCTCCCCCTGTGCGCTCTCCCCAATGTCTGCGCTCTCTCTTCCACTTGTGTGCTGTCTCTCTCCCTTCCTGTGCTGCATTCTACTCTCTGTGCTCTTTCCTTTGACCTGTCTCCTCCTGTGCACTCTCTCACCTAGTGTGCTGTCTCCACCTGTGCGCTCTCCCCAATGTGCTCTCTCCTCTAGTGATGTCTTCTCCCCTGTGTGCTCTCTCCTTTGAGCTGTCTGACCCCATGCACTCTCTGTCACCAACTTGTACACTTTTCCTCTGTGCGCTCTCCCCCCTGTGTCTCTCCCCATGTAGCCCACTCTCTCTCACCCCTGTGTTGTTTCTCTCCCCTTGTGCTGTCTTCTTGCCTTGTGTGCTCTCTCCCCACTATGCACTGTCTCTCCCTCTCCCCCCCGTGCTTTGTCTCTCCCCCTGTACTTTGTCTATCCCCCTGTGATGTCACTCCCCCATGCATTCTCCCCCATGTGCTGTCTCTCTCTCCCCTGTGTGCTGACCCCCCTGTGCTTTGTCTCTCCCCCTAGTGCATTGTCTTTCCCCTTGTGCTCTCTCTCCCCCTGTGCTTTGTCTTTCCCTGAAGTGTTCTCCCACTCCGATATGTGCTCTCTCTCGCATTGTGTTCTCTGTCCCCCCTGTGCTTTGTCTCTCCCCTATGTGCTCTCTCTCCCACTGTGCTTTGTCTCTCCCTACGCATATCCAGCGTGCGCAAGTGCAGTTAGGCTAAGTTCACATCTAAGTTCACCATTAGCATTTTATTATCAGTTACCAAAAATCCACAAAAGTGTCGCTTGCCCACCAGGCCGTCCAATAATATCCGGTATTGGCTCACTGACTGCTAACCTAGCTGCCTACGTGGACAGGCTAATGCAACCACTCGTTTTAAAACTTGATAGTTTCTTCAGTGATTTATTGCAGCTCATTCAGATTTTGGATGGGGTCAAATGGGAGAAGTCTTATAAGATTGTAACGATGGATGTTTCATCATTATATTCTAATATAGGTGATATATGTATACATGATATAGGTATGCTTTGTTTCAATGGATTTCTTGAAGAAAACAGACAAAATTTGTGCCAGACAGTATGGCATTTATTTTAAGAAATACATTTTTCCAATTTCAGAATAAAATTTAGCACCAAATTCTTGGTACAGCTATGGGCTCGAAGGTGGCACCTACTTATGCTAATGTGTTCATGGCCACCTTCGAGTCCATACACATTCAGGGGAACGTTTTTTCTGGAATCATACTGTACAAACGTTACATAGATGACCTTATTTTAATTTATAATGATAGTGGGAATGACCTAAATCAAATCGTGGAATATGTGCAGAATAATGCTTGGGGTCTGCAGTTGACTCCAACAATCAGTTCAGAATCCATCGATTTTCTGGACCTCACAATCTATCACCGTGGGTCACATTTACATACTAAATCCTTTTTCAAGGCAGTTGATGCCAATAGCTATTTAGAATTTGGGAGTGATCACTTTAAGAAATGGATTATCAACATTCCTAAAAATCAGTATATGAAGATCCGAATAAATTGGAGTCTGACAACAGATTTTATTATGCAATCCAAAATCTTAAGTAATAGATTTTTGGAGCGTAATTATCCAAAGACAATTTTGGACAGAGCGTTCAATGAGAATGTAAATTTGACTCAGAATTCTCTAGTTCGTCCTAACAAGAATACAGAAGTCAAAGATCCCGCTGATATTCCCCAAAGATTTATTCAACAAATTTTATCATGACCAGATTCAATCAACACTTAAGAAGCATTGGCAAATACTTCTCAATGACCACGTTCTAGGGAAACAACTCCCAGACAATCCAGGGCTCACCTTTAGGAGGGCACCCACCCTGAAAAACCTAATAGCCCCTAGCCGTCTCAGAGATAATTTGACGAAGTGTTCACAATCAAATAGACAAAAATTCGGCTCCTATAAATGTGAGGTTCCCAAATGTCTATGCTGTAACATCATAACTGATAATACCACGACCTTTAGCTCCTTTGATACTAATGAGTTCTTTTCGATCAAATTTCACCTGACAAGTCGCTCTAGTTAGGTTATATATCTAATTACATGCACATGTGGTAAATAATATGTGGGGAGGACTACGCAGGAACTACACTGTAGAATGAATTCCCATAGGTATAATATCAGGGAAGGCTTGCTAACACAAGGACTGTCCCGACATTGCGCACTCAAACATGACAAGAAGATGTGTGTGGAGCTACCCTTATCCACCATATCTCTCCCTGTGTTCCAACAACGAGATGTGGCACTATCATGAAAGGAAACTTACTGGATGAATTTCCTGTATCCTCGTGGTTTGAACGAGGTGTCAGACTTGTTTAAATGATATCAAGGAGGAGTGACTTGCTACAACTGAGTGTGAACACACTCCACCGCCGTGCCACCACCCCACATAGAGCGACCGCTCTGACCCTGGCTAACCTAAAAGCATAAGTGACCATTACCTTGTACAGGACAGCCCTCAGTTCTGAACCACTAAGGGCATACCCGCTGTTCCTATACTGACCATAAGGACCACATCCTTCATGAACCACAACATAACTCAAGGCAACTTATGTGATCAAGGTCTTGAATGACCGAAACGTCATTCTGTCGCAATCACGATAAGAGCACTTGTTTCAATAAATTTCACTAACAAGCAAAAAACTCCTTAAGTGTATGTGTGCAGTGATTCTAATAGACATTTATATGGGACTTACGAGCCTCCTTCACTAGCACCATACCCCCACACCTATCGTGTGCTAGCCATTGAATATTATACATTGTTTAAATGATAGTAACACAGTGAGCCTATGCGGCAGACCTCTGGCGACTAGGAGCAATCCATCGTGAAAGTTTTTTCTATGTGTCATAGGGCAACCCACTACAGATATAGATGCTCCTTCCTCCGCAGAGGTGGACCCTCTATCATGCAAAACGATACCCCTAGTGGACATTATGATTTGTATGTATATCCTTAAATGTATGGATATGGACCCGCAAGTTAAAATCTATAGATACCGTGAGGTATTCGGTGGATTGTAAGGTGATATCACTATATATATATATATATATATATATATATATGAGCTCTAAAATGTATTGATATATAAAGTAACAGCATTGATACTGTGAAACAGTTGGTGGAATGCTAGCCTCATGGAAGAGTCGTGTAAGCTGTCAAGGCTCGCGGTTGCTGATAGGGTGGTTATGGGCGACAAGTGTGACTCATTGACTGTCATAAGTATAATGCGTGCTAGCAGAATCTAGGGGATATTTTGGGATTCTTGGGTCAATTAGCCCACGATGTGATCAAATATTACATAGTCAATAATTGTCCACATTAAAGAGGACAGCGTAACAATATATGCTGGAAAACACAAGCTGCTTGAGAGGAGATCAGTGGAATGATGGGAATGAGATATATCTACTTGTGAATACGAGACATTTCTTTGACATAAATCCCCCCTTTTTTCTCCCTATCCCCTTTTTTTATTCTCATTCTAGTATAGTTGGTGTATACAGTAGTTGTATATTGGTGTATAACCTGCGTTATCTGTTATGGTCCATGTTTTCTGTTCAGTTAATGTTCGTTTTTACATGCCAAATTTTATATGTGGTTTTTATTAAATCAAGTATAGATTTTAATTTTTAATGTTTGATAAGGCGTTTCACAGGAGTGAAATAATGTTGTTGCGAGTAACATGTGTAGTTTTGTCGGGAGTCTCCATGACACTCCCACCTGTTTACAGTGTACTAATGACGTAGTGTATGACATCATGTCCAGCAACTATATGTAGGTGTTGGCCAATGATAACTGTAATGCAGATTTTATCTCCTGAGGAAGTGCACAGTCGGTGCATGAAACGCGTGGAGGCCAATGAAATCTCTATTAAAAGAAGTGGATTGTTTCTGGATAATTTCATCTGGCTCAGCAGCTCTGACCTTCATCCACCCCTTCACTGGTACACATGTGGCTACGCCATTACAGAAGTGTTATTTACCTCTTGGTGTATTCTCATTCAAAACCTGGAAAATGTTGGATTTTGGTCTACCGGCGCTAGTTCTGATCATATACAACTTTCTGTCAAGGTCTTTCTTCATGTTCACCGATTCCTAAAAATAGAGAAAGTTACAGTTGCATTCAGCCATTTACACATTTTACTTGTTTGTAGATATACAGTGTCAGTAAAAAAATGGCTTATTTTTTTCTTTACATATATAACCCCTTATTGACATTCGTAGGGTGCAAGTTGGAAGTGGTTATATGGAACGGGTTCATGGCGGGAAAATGGCACAGTCAGGACCTGCCGGTAACAGCCGCGGCCGCAGTGGATCTGATGACTGTCAGCCTGTGAAATGCCGCTGTCATACACAGACAGTAATATTAACAGAGCAATGGCGGGAGGGCGTGCCATATTATGTGCCCATTAGCTCCCCCATAATGCAATCATAGGGCACTGATGGGCTGCCATCACAGCAGGGGGTCTCTTGAACACCTTAGTGCCCATCATGAAATCGGAGAGTCAAAGGAGATGGAGACTTTCACTATATGCAGCAATGCTATGGTATGACTGTGTGTAGTAGAGATCAGATGATCGCAGGTTCGAGTCCCATAAGGCTATGTCCTGACAATGTTGATATATATAGCATATTTTGCCGCATTTTTGGTGCGCATATGCTGTGAATCTGCATCAAACCTGCAGCACAATGTAGGATTAACAAAGTAAATGGGGAATTGGACCACCAGCGCCAGCGCTGTGTTTTCTTCCCTACTGAGTTTCTCAGTGCAGGAAAATCTGCAACATGTCAATTATTGCTGCAGATTTTTCCACCAAAACGCAGCAGTTCCCAATGTATAAAGCAGCGTTTATTTTCTGGGGTCTGTAATATCACTCCGGATCCCCCAAATTTGCCCCATTAAAAATAAAGATAATTATCTTAAATGTAAGTATTACTGAGTCCATAAAAAGTGTCAAAATATAAAATAATTAACCCGATCTGTAAATACTAAACAGAAAACAATTGTCACCGCAACAAATGCAAGAAATGCTGTAAGAGGCAATGAAAATGTCAAATCTCCCCCAAAATGGTGTCTCACCCCACAAAACATCGACTGAAAATGAAAATATCCTGGAAAAAGGCAACGCAGTTAAAAAAAAATATATTTTTTTTTTTTCCTGATTCTGGTCTTTTTTTTTCCTACTTTAAGAGGACCTGTCACCCCCCTGCTGCATGGCAATCTAAATGCAGCACATGTCTGCTGCATTCAGGGAAGGGGTCCCCATGTGTCTGTATGCTTTGTACCTGGGCTTAGGAAAACTCACTGTTAGAAGCCATGGAGGTAGTCCCTGTGGCTGGAGTTAGCTCTATTCACGGGGGGCCATTCCCTCCCCCTCTGCCTTTCTGTGCCACCTCCTGCTGTGCTGTTTATGCTTTGTTCAGACAGCAGGGCAGGAATCTGGAGCTGACGTCAGGACATATGATTTGCATGCTGTGTGCAGCAGGATGAGTGACAGAGAGGAAAAAGGCAAAGCCAGCACAACAGAAGCAGCACAAAGAGGTAGGGGGAGGGAATGGCCCCTGTATGGAGCTAACTCCAGCCACAGGGACTACCTCCATGGCTTCTAACAGTGAGTTTTCCTAAGCCTATATCTCGGGTTACACAGCACACAGACACATGGGGGACCCCTTGCCTGAATGCAGCAGACATGCTGCATTCAGTGCTGCATTTAAGCTGCCTTCACATTTGCATTTGCAAGTGCAGCGTACCGAACGCAGCCAAATGCTTGCGCACAGTGTTCATATGTTTAACATGCAAACGCATGTGCCTGCGTTTGGCTGTGTTCGGTTGCGTTTGTGTTCGGATGCGTACAATTTTTGCGCCCTCTGAGCGCCCTCCGAACGCAGCATGTTGCATTTTTTGTGCGGTCGCATGTCTTATCTGCAAGCGCCCGCAAGCGCACAAACCATTCATTGAAGGCAATGGATCCGCAGTGTCCTCCACATGACAGCGCAGGAGAACGCTGCGGATCATATTGAAATCTCTCTCTGTGGCCACCAGTGATCAGCGGCTGCTGCTGCTCTCCTGCGGCCGGGAGGAGGAGATCAGCGGTAGAGAGCCTGCACTTCCTGGCCACCGCTGCTCTCCCGCCGGTATCGGCACGGGAGATTTGAAGAAACAGCTGATCTGACAGCTGTTTAAATCTCCCGCGCCGACACCGAATAGGTGAGGTCAGTGCGGGAGATTTGAAACAGCGATCAGATCAGCTGTTTCTTCAAATCTTCCGCGCCGACACCGGCGGGAGAGCAGCAGCGGCCGGGAAGTGGAGGCTCTCTACCGCTGATCTCCTCCTCCTGGCCGCCCCCAGAGACAGCTGATTGGCTGGCCGGGGTGCATACTAATGTGAACGCATGCAGAGATTCTCCGCTGCGTTCACATCAGTATGGGCTGCGTTTGCGTCTGCATGCCATACGCATGCAGACACAAACACAAATGTGAAGGCAGCCTTAGATTGCCATGCAGGAGGGGGGTGACAGGTCCTCTTTAGATAATAATGAAAAAAATGGACAAGTTTGTTCTCACTGTAATCGCCTTGATGAGGAGACTCGTATTGCCTGACGATTGTTACCATACAATATGCACCGGAAAAAAACAATTCCCAAAAAAAAAAGTCACAATTGTGGTTTATTTTTTCCCGTAAATTCACCACATTGGGAATTTTTCTTCCCCATTTTCCAAGACACAATTTGGAAAAATGAGGGAAAGTACAATTCAATACGTCTATGTGGGCAGAAAAATGGAAACGTTTGAAGAAGGGGAGGAAAAAATCGATAAACGTAAATTAATGGAAATTTGAAGGGTTAATACAGCATCGGAAAAGAAGAAGACCACCCCGCAGTCATGGCTCTGCCATGAATATGTTATTGATTAACCCTTCACTTACCTCTTGCAACACAATCTGGTCCATGTTCTGTTCATCTGTGCCAAGGCCAAGGAAGAGACGACAGCTAGAGGAAAGACACACAAAAGTCAGGAAAAGTTAGAAAAGGGGCATATCAGGGATCATCATCAGCTGCTGGAAAACTACAACTCCCAGCATTAATTAATAGTCACAGGCTGACATGCAATAGAGAGGGCATATAAGGAGTTAAATCTCGAACCAGCACAGGAGGGTGCTGATCCTCAAAATAGTCATTGTGTATTCTGTTTAGATAGAAATTAAACCAAAAAAGGTAAAACATGAATTAAAAATAATGATTTTATTAAAACCTTCATTACACAGAGAACTTCCCTGCATCACTGTGCCAACTCCTGACCATATACTCAATAAGGCAGAGGTGGGCAAACAGATGAGCGACCACAACTGCTGCGGAGCCCAAACTAATGCATTATAGGCAATATTCTGTTCAATACACACCTATATATATTTATATATGTATATTATATTACCGTATATATAATTAGTGCATCTCAATGACGTAGAATATCGTAAAAAGTTAATTGATATCAGTAATTCAATACATAAAGTGAAACACATATATTATATAGTGCAATTACACAGAGTGATCTATTTCAGGTGTTTATTTCTGTTAATGTTGATGATTAATGAAAACCCAAAGTTCGTTATCTCAGAAAATTAAAGTAGGCAGGATGAAGGGTTAAAAACCGCACTGCCGTATTCCATTAGATATCAAAGGGTAAATATAATATTGATTCACTAGCAAACATGTTTCAGAGCTCCCAGAAACATGGCAATACGATATTGATTTTTGATGATATCCCAATTCAGTGAGATGCTGAGCTGTTATAATGCAGCCCACTTCTGAGAGTCCATATTGGGACCCGGTCACACTCTGCATCCTACTTACAGTGAGGTAGTGGGCACAGTAGCAGGTCATAATACAGTTGGAGTAGGGACTGTCTTGAAATGGGTCACCTTGACGAGGTGGATGGCTTAAATACGTTTTTTTGCAAAAAATGTATATGCAAAGTACCCTGTGTTTTTAACAGCAGTGGTTTTTATTTATTTATCGCAAAGTATTTGGTCATAATATGCATATACTTTTTTTTCTAGTTGTTTCATTCAATTTGGTGGTCTGTGTGAACATGCTCTACAGGCATGTTCACACAAGTTTGCTCTGACTCAGGTTTTTCTGTATCTCCATTTAGCTGCTTGTCTCCTGACAAGTTAAGGAGAGCCCCACCCTTCCCTTTACTGAGCAGAGCTGTTATAATGCATCCCATTTCTGTGAGTCCATTTTGGGACCTGGTCACACTCTGCATCCTGCTCCCCATAGTATGATGCGCCGGCCGGATGTCAATTCTGGTCCGGTGCATTATGGGGGCTTATCAGGTGTACAGCCCGGCTTCAGAGCATGCGCATATTGAAACATACTATGAGGAGGCGGGAATTTCAAAATAGGGGATGCACAGGAGAAGGAATGATGACACCCAGAAAGGCATGATAAGAGCCTGCGAGGGAGCAGAATGGAGACCTGGGGACCACCCATCTAAGGCTAAGGATATAGCCTGGAACTCTCATTACAAAAGGAAAATGTAAGTTAATAAATTGTTTTTCTAAAGCTTTATAGTACAGTTTTAAGTCAGAGAGGAATGGTTAGGGATGTGCTCGCATGGTGGAGGGACAGGCAGTGGTAGGATAAGGGGGTAAAAAGGAGCTGACAGGATCCCTTTTACAGAGCGGGTTCCAGCTCCTATCAGGCTGGCTGAACTGTATGCTTGGTTTCTGGGGTGGCTGCGGGCTGCTATTCTGTAGCCTGGGGAACCCAATTACTGTGGGTCTCACCACACTAAAAATACCAGCCCCCAGATGCCTGGTTTTCATCTTGGCTGGCAATCAAAAACAGGACGATGCCCACATATTTTTTAAAAATAATTAAAACAAATAATGGGCTTTCCTGTATTTGATTGCCAGCCAAGATAAAACCAGGCAGTTGGGGGTTGCAGCTAGGGATGAGCGAGTACTAAAATATTCGGACTCACTATACTCGTAACGAGTAGGTCCCGATACTTAGTACTCGTTACGAGTATAGCGAGTCCAATGTGAGTCAATGTAAAAGCGAGTAATGTGAGTAATTCCTCAGCTGCCAGACCCTATATAGAGGTCTGGCGGCAGAGGAAAAGGCAGCATTCCCTGCATGATTGTTTAAAACCTGGCTACTCGTTACTTAACGAGTAATCGCAAGGGTACTCGCACAGTAACGAGTAACCCGAGTACTGTACTTTTCGGCGAGTACCGAATAGTAACTAGTATGCTCGCTCATCCCTAGTTGCAGCCCGTAGCTTTCACTTTATTTGCACTGAATCAAAAATACAGCGAAGTCCTACGTCATTTTATTTTTTTATTTTTACACTAGTATGATGATAGGTTCATTGCCTATGGTAACCAATAACAGACGCCAATGAGTGAGCGGCGAAACAGCCAATCACAGACGCTGTCACAGAGAGTGGGTGTCTGTGATTATCTGTTGACCAGCCCAGAAGTAAAAGTGTGCGAACCCAGTAGGTATGACGCTGATGTTTAATCACTGTTTTGCTTATTTTTACAGACGACCATCTAATGTAGCCACCATTTCATAACAATCAGGCTGTACATTCTTTTAATTTATAGGTGTTTTCATCACTTTAAAGTCCGGGTTTGGAGTTTGGGCTCAAGTTTGGGTCAAGTCCGTCCCGAACCCAAACTTTAAAGAAACGTTTGACCGGATCTGCCGATCCCGAACTTCAGTAGTTCACCCATCTCAAGTCACGAATAACGAACCTAATGCAAGTCAATGGTGAACTCGAATATTTTACAAGGAAATTTTCCAGAAAAATGCTCAAGTTCCCCATTGACTTGCATTAAGTTTGTTATTCATGATGAATACTGGAACAGTTCAAAGTGTTCGGTAAGAGCAATCCGAACCCAAATACCAGACTACTCGCTCATCACTAACCCTGAATATGCCTTGTACATTTGAGCCCTAGTATGTTTGGGGAAAAAAAACACATAAAAGGGCCATATTTTGCTTTTTCTACTCTTCTCACTACAAGGAAGGCCAATCTGCTGTGACTGATGTGGCACCGAGCAGCTTTACATGCCAGGGCATCAGAGTAGCATGCAATGTAGTCAGAAAACTGAGCTCATTCGCAGGATATAAATATTATTATTATTATTTATTATTATAATAATAATAAGTCCTAAATGCTTGGGAAGTGTCCGACTGGTGATTTAATACAAAATCCAGCATAATGATCTTATACAACAGTTACACATAGGAAATAGGTATAATAATAATATGAATTACCTGTTGATTGTTAATACATTTTTGCCTTGCTCGAGAAAAAGGACCATCTTTTTCTTAGTTTCCGGGTGTAATTTGAAGCCTCTCTTGCCGTAAGAAACCGCCCTATAAAAAAAATTAAAATGTATAAATGCCAGTAATGCAGACAGGAAGGGAAAACAAAGGAAAGTAGTAATAAAAGCTTTTATTAGGCTGATGCACATGTCCAGTAACCATGCATTAGAATGGATCCTGCAGCAATTCGTAGGAAAAAAGTTCTGCAGGATCCGTTTTTTTACATTGGACACACAGCACTCAGTATACAGCAGGAGGCCACATACAGCCCCCAGCATACAGTAGGAGCCTGAACACAGCCCCCAGTATACAGCAGGAGCCTGCACACAGGCCCCCAGTATACAGTAGGTGGCCGCATACAGCCCTCAGTATACAGTAGGAGGCTGCAACAGACCTCAGTATACAGTAGGAGGCCGCACACAGCCCTCAGTTTACAGTAGGAGGCTGCAAACAGCCCTCAGTATACAGTAGGAGGCTGCACACAGCCCTCAGTATACAGTAGGAGCCTGAACACAGCCCCAGTATACAGCAGGAGCCTGCACACAGGCCACCAGTATACAGTAGGTGGCCGCACACAGCCCCCAGTATACAGTAGGAGGCTGCACACAGACCTCAGTATACAGTAGGAGGCCGCACACAGCCCTCAGTATACAGTAGGAGACCGCAAAAAGCCCTCAGTATACAGTAGGAGGCTGCACACAGCCCTTAGTATAGAGTAGGAGCCTGAACACAGCCCCAGTATACAGCAGGAGCCTGCAAACAGGCCCCCAGTATATAGTAGGAGGCCGCACACAGCCCTCAGTATACAGTAGAAGGCCACACACAGCCCTCAGTATGCAGTAGGAGGCCGCGCACAGCCCTCAGTATACAGTAGGAGACCGCAACCAGTCCTCAGTATACAGTAGGATTCCATACACAGCCCCAGTATACAGTAGGAGGCCGCACACAGCCCTCAGTATGCAGTAGGAGGCTGCACACAGCCCTCAGTATGCAGTAGGAGGCTGCACACAGCTCTCAGTATACAGTAGGAGGCCAGACACAGCCCTCAGTATACAGTAGAAGGCCGCACACAGCCCTCAGTATACAGTAGGAGGCTGCACACAGCCCTCAGTATACAGTAGGAGGCCGCACACAGCCCGCAGTATACAGTAGGAGGCCGCACACAGCCCGCAGTATACAGTAGGAGGCCGCACACAGCCCTCAGGAAACGACAGGAGCCTGCACGAAGCCCTGTGGCCGCACACTCCGAATCTTACTTGTAGTGGCCCTTAGAATCATTTTCTTTAATCTTCAGTGTTAGATCAAAAATAACTCTTTTGTTGTCAGGCGGTCTTTTGTAAGCAGCAGGAGGATCATATGGCCACTGACTATACGGAAACCGATACATCTAAAAAGAAAAAAAGATAGAAAGATATAAAAAAACAAAGAAATAAAGATATAACTTATGGCTTCTATCCTACACATTAAAGGGACACTGTCAGGTCATCTTTCAGTATGATTCTAATATTAATCTTGAATAGTGCGTGGACAGACCTCTTAAAACATGTAAAATTATTATTATTGTACTGTTTGTACTGTAGTTTCTATGTTATCTCCATTGTTAGACCCTGCAGAGAGCTGCTGCATTAGTCCTGTCCCATTATAAGAAGACAATTAGTCCTGTGCTGTATAAACTGTCATGTAATTATGCATGCCTTCTCAGCAGATCTCTCCTCCCTCCTCCCTTTGCTAACAATGCAGTGTCAGGTTTCACTTCCAGGTCTGTTCAGTTGATTTCACCACAGAGAGAGGGAGCAACTGCAGGTCTGCCTTATCTAAACTCCATTTGTTTCTATAAGGGTGGAGGCACACTGGCGTTGAACTCGCACGAGTTTAATGCGAGAAAAACTCGCACTAAACTCGGACCTGTATCTTTCAATGATACAGGTCACATTAATGCGAGTTTCTGGCATTAAACTCGTTTTACGACAGCAATCCGAGTGCAATCGCAGCATGCTGCGATTGCACCGCGCTTGCCTCGCGCGAGGGGCCATTAAAAGTATATGGGTGCGAGTCAAACTCGCACCCACACAGCACACGGTTCGAGAGTCGCAGCCGTGTGCTGTCAAAATCACGGGCCCCCCGCAGTCCCCATACAGTTACAATAATGTTTCATTGCTGTGACAGCAGCAGTGAAGCAGTATTGTATGTATAATTTATTATTTATTGCAAAGTTACACTTTTCAGCTTGATTTTACATGTTTTTACCATGTCGGCAGTTCAGGACTTCATTCAGCACTGTGCTACCGAGGGGGTTTTAAGCCGGTGATTAAGGGGTTAATCAGACGCTGGTGTCATGACACCATCTGTCCAGGGGTTGTCCTCCCCCCCTGGATACATGGTGACATGACATCATGTGTCTGAATGGGTTAATTATTCTGTAAACCAGGTTTAAGTGTATGTCGGGTTTAGAGATGTGACAGAATAAGACGGTGATTTGTGAATGGAAGCTTCAGCACCATGGACAGCTCCTTACAAATCACGGCTCTTTCTGTCACATCTCTAAACCCGACATACACTTAAACCTGGTTTACAGAATAATTAACCCATTCAGACACATGATGTCATGTCACCATGTATCCAGGGGGGGAGGACAACCCCTGGACAGATGGTGTCATGACACCAGCGTCTGATTAACCCCTTAATCACCGGCTTAAAACCCCCTCGGTAGCACAGTGCTGAATGAAGTCCTGAACAGCCGACATGGTAAAAACATGTAAAATCAAGCTGATAAGTGTAACTTTGGAAAAAATAATAAATTATACATACAATACTGCTTCACTGCTGCTGTCACAGCAATGAAACATTATTGTAACTGTATAGGGATAGCAGGAATGCTGTTCCGTGCTCCATCAAGACCATGGACAGCAGAGAAAAAAAACAACACACACGCACTCACACCTCACACTCGCACCACATACACTTACATACAGCAAGGCACACTCACCACACGCACCACACTCGGACCACACTAGCACTACACTCGCACCAAACTAGCACTGCACTCGCATCACTGTCGTGCATCAATCACGCTCCGTGTTTGATGCACGACAGTGTGCCTCCACCCTCAAGCAGATACCCTGCTGTGCTTTGAGAGATTTTGTGTTAGGGTACAGACACACTGGCGTGAAAGTCGGACGACTGCAATGCGGGATTTAATCGCATTGCAGTTGGACCAATGCTATTTAATGTCCGAGAGCACATTGGCATTTGTCGGACGCTTTTTTCTCATCCGGATCATGGATGATAAACAAATCGCAACATGCTGCGACAGTATGCAATTCACGCGTGAGACTCACCAATGCAAGTTTATGGGTCCAAAAATCACTGACCGCACACGGACAGCACATGGACCATCCGAGAGGCATCCTTTTTTTCACTGATACATTATCATTCTAGAGCTGAGAACACTATAAAATGTTCCTGTAAATGATTATACAGTAAATAGCTGCTGAGAAAAAAAACGGATTGCACACGGACAGCACTCAGATGTGATCTGAGAGAAATGTCGGACACTGGCATAACAGTTGGATTCAACACAGGAAAAAAAAAGGATGTCACTCGTCCAACTCTCCTGGATGAGAAACGAATGAGAAAGGGACAGTTTTTTCATGCCAGTGTGTTTCCACCCTTATAGTTCACCTCTTGTGATGCTGCACACAGACAGCAGAGAGGAGAACACAGCCCCCCTCACTGATGCCCTGTGCTGTGATGTGTTGTGAATATGTGATATGCATATTCATGTATGGGGTGTGTGGACAGCAGAGAACTAAGTGGATGATTCACTGTGATTTATAGATGGAAGGAATCTCTTTATTTGAAGTTACAGAAGATAGGAGGGGAATATAAATAAAAGAAATGCATCAATAGAGATTAGAGGGAGTAATTAGAAAATTATAACAGTTACATATGGATTTTTGACCTGACAGTTTTCCTTTAAGGGCCCGTATGCAAGATGTGTATTTTGCTGTGTATTTGGTGCGTATAAGCAGCAGATATGTACCAAATCTGCAGCAGCATATTTTCCCAGTAAAGTCTATGGGTACCGTCACACCAGGACACTTCGATGGCAATTTCACAGGTGACGCAGGGGTGTGGCCTATCGCCGGCGACAGCACCGGTGCATCGCCCCGTGTAAAGGGGTGATAACGAGGTGAAAAATCACCTTAGAGCAGTGCTGCGAAACCAGGCGAGCACTCTGGGGCAATATGTACACATCGCCCCACGTAACATGGCGATCGCCAATGTTACAGGCGATGGGAGCCATAGGCTCCCATGTTACAGGATCTCCGCTGGGGTTTGTAGACACCCAGTGGCGATGCTGCCTGTCACATCGCCGGTGCGTCACCGGAGGTATCGCCGCGTGTAAACACACAACGGCGATGCTGGCGGGGTGCCAAAAAGTGCACGCTCCCGTGCGTTGCCGGCAATGTCTCCGGCGAAGTGTCCAGGTGTGACGGTACCCTAAGGGTTTTCCTGTCCACATGGTGCCACTAAAATATGCAGCAGATATGCTGCGTATTTTAGTGTGCAAAATCTGCAGCATGTCAATTCTTATTATTAGGCTACGTTCACACGCTGCATAATTGTTGCATATTTTTGAGGATGCGTATTTTCCGAATTTTGAGGATGCATGCGCTTTTTTCTGTATTGTCCTCTAGGACAGTGAAGAAAGATATTTAAAAAAAAAAAAGAAAATAAAGGGTTCCTGATGTAATTTCCTTTCTTCGCCATTCCAAGGGATGGAGATAATACAGGGGAACCCCATTTTTTTGTTGCTGTTAAAAACAAAAAATTAAAAAACTTAACACCAGCTCACCCTGGTGCTAAGAGTATGGGCACATGTTGTTAAGACGTCGTAACATATGGCTTTTCTTTACCGCTGCACGGTTTACAACTTCTGAAGCGTTAGACATCAGACGTTTCCTCGGACCCTGCTCCATAGGGCCCCATGTTAAAGGGATTCTGTCCGATTTTCTTTCAGGAGCCAAAATCGTAGCAGCAATTATGCCAAATCCGATCCGATCCGATCCACATTGGATAACATGGGGGCTGATTCGGATCCGATGCTGTCCGATTTTCATCGGACAGCATCAGATTTAACTAAATCGCAATGTGAAAGCCAGCCTTACAATTGTGTTCTCCACAATGTGATGGGTTCTAAATAAATACTACTGCATTATGAACACTTGTGTTGACTTTTCTTGGAGGAATTACTTGTGGACAGTAGTGCACTCTTATCCTTTCGGTTGCAAGCAAATTTGAGTTCTTTGCCCCTTTTACAACTATAATGTCCAGGTTGTGTCCTTGCATTTTTAAAAAGGAACATAATGTCCAGCAATGTAAAAACAGCTCCGCTGTTAAGTCTTTTTTTCTAACGCTTCAGAGGTTGGAAACCGTGCAGCGGTAAAGAAAAGCCATGTGTTCCGACATCTTAAAGACATGTGCCCATACCCTTAGCATCAGGGTGAGCTGCGGGCTGACATACACTAACCTATGGTGGGAAGCCATGGAAAGACCAGCTATATCATAAGCACAGCTGCTACTCAATCTGACTAATCAAGAGAATCCTTGTGGGAAATTGAGCAACTGGGGCAGCAATCTATTGCACTTTCCAGAATAGCAGGGCTTACTAAGGGCCGCTCCACACTGCGGCATGATCCGGTCTGGTTCTGTCCGTGTGGACCCAGACAGCTGCGGACCGGATCATCACACAAGACTGGGGGGCTATTATGCCCTCCGGTCCTGTGTGCAGCGCACGCAGCTGCAGCCGCTGACAGGTCAGGACCGCAGGCTAGTAGCTGCACACTTCTCCTCTTAATAGTTCTGGCACGGTGCTACTCACCTGGTTAGAGGGCTGCTTTGGACTCGGATCCAAGTGCCTGAAAAGAATAAAATGATATCAGAACAAAAGAAAAGTTGATAGACTTTAAGTGAACAATAATATATCACTCCCTGCAGTCCTAGAGCAAGCTCTGTTGGCATCACGCTCTCTGAGATGTGATTGCATGGAGTCAATGGGCTGCATGCAATCCACACATTGGCTCATTGGCTCCACCCACTATATGACCACACCCACTATTCAGACACTCCCACTTCATTCACGTGTATTGAGTGAGGCCACGCCCACTAGTCGGGTTCTGACCTGGAACATGCATATGGCATAACTGCGGTCCATTTCCAGCTTAGAAACCAGCGAACTCTCGCAGTGCACAGTGCATATGCTGGGAGGATTGATGTCTGCAGTCACATAGAGAAACACATAGAGTAACTGTAGAGTTATCAATTTAGACCGGACAACTCCTTTAAGAGGAGAATGTAATACTAGATAGATGTTACCGTTCATCCAGTTGGTCTTCACAAGTTTTCGGGATTTCTTCTGCATATTCTGCAGGGACGTTCTCACAGCCGTTCACAAGATGCTCATCATTATCTAAGGAATAAAAAAGATATACAAGTGTTCAGAAATTCCAGAACAATAAAACCAAGGAGCAGCGCTCCCCGACATAACGTGCTGAAGATCTGTTTAGGTCAGCAGGATTTACCATGACCTGAAAAAGTATTCATCCTCAGTGAACTTTTCCACATTTTGTTCATGATACACTCACAAACGTAGATGCATTTTATTGGGATTGTATGTGATATACCAACACTAAGTAGCAAGTATTTGTGAAGTATAAAGGAAACGATACATAGTTTTATACATTTTTTCAACATATACATCTTAAAATTGTGATGTGCATTTGTATTCAGCCCCCATGAGTCAACACTTTGGATTCACCTTTCGCTGCAATTACTGCTGCAAGTCTTTTAAAGATGTCTTTACCAACTTAGCACATCTAGAGGTGAAAATGTTTGCTCATACCATACTGGTATGTGCACATACCTTGGTATATGATCTCCCATCCTTGAATATAGTGCCCATATACTGGTATATGCTCTCCATCCTGATATATGTGGCCCATATGCTGGTATATTGTCCCATATCCTGGTATATGATTCTCAATCCTGGTATATGTGCTCATATTCTGGTATGTGCTACATATCCTGGTATATGATCTGCCATCCTAATATATATGGCCCACACCTGGTATATGTTCTACATTTTGGTATTATATGGCCCATATCTTGGTATATAATCCCCCCATCCTGGTATATGTGGCTCATCCTCATATATGGCCCATATCCTGGTATATGTGTCCATATCCTAATCCCTGATGAAGGCTCAGAAACTGCTCCGAAATGCAACGGAATAAAGTTACACCATTGCACCAGACTTCTTGGGTCCTGGTTTTTCCATCTAGCAGCGCGGATCAACTGTTTCCAGTTGTTTGCCACATTGCACTTGGAGGTGTGGATCCAGCGGCAGCTGTATGAGCGCTAACACTGGTTGTGTGTTCACACAACCGGACCAGGTGAGCAAATTTCATCAGGCTATTGCCCCACTCTGCCTAGAGATAAGACCCTATGCACATTTTTGTCTCACATTTTAGATCCTCATATATAGCCTATATTCTGGTTTATGACCCCCAATCCCAGTATATATGCCCCATTCTCATACATGGCCCATATCTGGTATATGTTCCCCCATCCTGGTATATGACCCCTCATCCTGGTATATGTGCCCATATCCTTGTATGTACCTATATTCTGTATATAATTACCCATCTTGGTATACATGCCCATATCCTGGTATTTGTCCCTCAAATTGGCATATGGGTCTCCATCATGGCGTACGCTTCAAAAAAATAAACAATTATATTCACTTCCCATCACTCCCCTGTAGCATCGCGGCATGCTCTGTCTTCTTTTGCCGCAGCTGATGATCAGTATGTGAGTTCACAGGATAACTTCACTTCATGGGCCACCCTCCACATAACGCATCAGCTGACAGTACAAGATGACAGGAGGATGCCGCGATGCTGCAGGGGAGTGATGGACATTGAGTATAATCTTTTTAATGGGATATTCACTGCTCCAACACCAATGATAATGTACAGGAAGCAGTGAATATCCACACACACAATCACCCGCCAGCGCATGATTAGTGTGTCAGCTGTTTAAGTTAAATATTCACCTCTCCCGCCCATCATCCCGCCACCCCTCAATGCCAGCTTCAGTGCTGAGATGTTATTGGAGGAGAGAGAGGTGAATATTACATGAACTTAAACAGCCGGCCCCAGGGTCCCCAGCCTACTATCTAGTATCAGGTGACCTGCTCCAAAGCCGCCCCCTTCCAAACAGAGCAAAAACAAATCTCCCCTGTACATAATTCCCCATTTACTTGAACACCCAGGGTCATGGAGCGGGTCACCGCCACCATGATCTCCCCCAAAGAACTGACCGGCCCTGGTCCTGAGGAACCCCGACCTGGGGCCCAGTGCACTATAATCTGAAAAATACGGTAATTGTTCAGATAGTTTATTTTGTTTTATTTTAAAGCTTGATGATTTCATTACTGTACTTTGTTTGAAGACTTAGGCTGGTTTCATATATGCGTTTTTCTGCATCAGGCCAAAAATCGCATGCAGTCACATTTGACCACATCAGTTTTTAGTTGTAAAACCTGATGCAGCCTGAGATCACCACATTGGTATAATAACAGATCTGTCAGCCAGATCCGGAATAATACAGGTGCGGTAAACTCCTTCAGCATTAGGTATCGTCAGGTTTTTTTACGGATCCTTTTGAGGATTCTCCAAAAACTGACCTGACAGACACAGTGACACACCGACCGACCGCTCATCAGTCTCCATCTGCTTGCTTCCTGAGCCAGCTCATTAAGCTTCATGCATACTCACTGCTCTGACTGGCTATGGCCAATGACAGACGCTCACTCTCTGTGAGAGCATCTGTGATAGGCTGTTGCACTCAGACTGCGATCCTAAAAACTATACTGGTGTCTGAGCTTGGTTGCCATAGATAATAGTGTATGGCAAAACAGTGTATGGCAACCAACCTGCCATAATGTGTTAAAATAAATAAATAATGAAAAAATGCCTAGGGGTCCCGCATAATTTTCATTCTCAGCGCAGTTAAAGTGGACAGCTGCGGATGCCACCCCCAGCTGCCTATTTTACCTGACCTGGCAATCAAAAATACAGAGGAACCCATTCATTTTTTTAAATTATTTAAATAAATGATTTAAAAAAATGTGTGGGCTTTGCCCTATTTTTAATTGCTAGCCAAGGTACAACTAAGCAGCTAAGGGCAGGTATTTTCAGCGTGGTGAGGCCCATAGTTATTGGGCCTCCCCACGATATAGAATAGCAGCATGCAGCTATTGTATGGAGCCATATTGTCCTGGATACTTGTTTTTTACATCTGGCTGACAGAAATGGTGTCCAGTGTCTGCCCCTCTGATATTGATGACCTAGGAAATCAATAAGTTAAACCAGCCATTTAAAGACAGCAACTAATGTGTCTATTAGGTCAGTTACAAAGCTCATACTGAAGCACTTCAGGACATTCAGGCCTCATTCACACATCAGTATTTGCCAAAATCAGGAGTGTCTCCGAAACACAGAACAGGTGTGAATGTTTCTATAATAGCTTGTGTGTAAGGCACCCTTCACATCACGTTTTTCCTGCCCGTGGTGATCTGTTTTTTGCAGGACCACACAGTACAGGAACGGACAGGATTTTTAACTTCAGATGCCATTTCTGTGTCCAGATCCGGGATTTTGAGGGATTCGGACTGAAGAAAGAGCTGGGAGGAGTCAAGCCTGCAAAGCACAGGCAATGGTGTCTGGGCTGTACTTTCACATTTGCAATGTATTTACATAACATTGCAAAAGCAAGTAAAGCAATTGTTAAAAATAAAAAAAAATGCTCACCTCTCCGCTGAGTGTCCCGGGATCCGAGGCGTCCACGTCTGATCGCTACAAAGGACTTGAATCAGCTGACCAACGGCTACCGATCAGCTGATGTGTCATATGACAGCATTAGCTGAGCGGTTTAAATGCCCGCTGATCGGTTTTGGTGGCGATTTAAACCGCTCAGGTGATGCTGTCATGTGACACATTAGCTGATCAGTTGCCGCCGGTCAGCTGAATCAGGTCCTTGGGGATTGGACGTGGACGCCTCGGATTCCGGGACACTCGGCGGAGAGGTGAGTAGTTTTTTTTTTATTATTTTTAACACATTGCTTTCTTTAATTTCACTTTAGCAGTGTATGTAGATAGTGTTTGTAGATACACTGCTAAAGTGAAATTGCACTGAACAGAACAGTTTTAGTGTACTGAGCATGCTCAGTACACTAAAACCGGATCCAGGAAATGATCCTGTTTTTTGCCGGATCCGGCACCATAGACCCCCATGTTATTTGAATCTGACAGCGTTGGATCTGGTTCTGTACGATTGTGTCCGTTTTTTTGAAGGCAGCCCAAAATCAGAGTAGTCTCCAATTCTGGGTACCGTAAAAAAGCAGACACAATCGGATCCCTGATCAAACTGGCACACATGGATGGCCATTAAGAACCAATCCGTGCCCATCTGTGCCCATAGAAAAACATGGGGAGCCAAATCGGATCTGTGGCTATCTGTTTTACAACGGATAGCCACGGATCCCCAAATACATGATGTGAAGGGAGCCGTAGCTCCACTCCTTTAGCACATACACTAATGGACAATACTGATGTGTGAAGGGTCCTTAGATTGAGTAAACCAGACTGGTGAGCTTACCTTTCTTCTCCTCATCCTGGGAGGGTTCGCTGTCTACTGGTCCACTCTTCGCTGTTTCCGACTCGCTTTCCGTCTTGATGAAGGTCTTCTCTTTTGCTTTGATCTGTAAAAGAATGTGTTTTGATTCAGATAGAGAATTCCTGACACCTTGGTAGAGATCAGAACCATCAACCTATCTCGCTCTGTCATCTCCATTTCTACACTGGGATTTGGATGAAAGAATTGCATTTTTTTAATTAAAGAGATCTTCTCAAGTTCATAAACAGGTAAAAATGAAAGTGCTTGTAAAAAGGAGCAACTTTGCAATTTAGCTCTTATGAAACATCTTCTCAATTCTCCAAAATGGAGGGATTTTTAATGTTATAGCTTACAGCTTCTTAACTAGCTTGGCTGGTTACCTAGGTAAGGAGCAAGAGATACAACGTTTTCACGCCGCTCGGCTACATCGGCTTCAGTCCCTCTTCGCTTCCCCAAAAATGCCTCTGCTAGAAGTTTGAGCGAGCGCACAGTTCAGATCAGCAGTGTGCCCATGCTAATAGACCACATGGGCTCTTGAAGATACTTTTTCAGCCATCACGACACACACCTTCCATGATAGGCTACAAGCATCATTTCCTTTGAAACATTTTACACAATTGTAGTTTTTGCTGTGCCTCTGTAAATAATGAGGCAAGGTATGTCAGCCCCTTCATCTCAGAGGTCAAATGCCCCCTGACATTGATTGCCCATTGTATAGGGGGCTACATAGATTTGATAGGAGTTGGTTAAATGGATTGTCCAGGACTTGTATATTGATGATCTCTATCTTCAGGACCTGGTGTACTTTGTGTGCCTGGTGTAGAGTCTCCTCCAATCAGTTGCTTGATGCTCCCGGGGAGGCTAAATTACAAAGTGTATAGAACCAAAACAGCACAGCACCACACAAAGTGTAGTGGCCATTCTCAAGTACTGCAGTTCAGCTCCTCTTCACTTTAATGGGAGCTGAGCTGGACATCAGGGTGCAGCAAGCTGTGCTTCTGTAGTCAGACATGCCCACAGACAAGGGTTTTATCTCTACCCCTTTCTGTTGGCTGGACCAGTCGACTCTATGGAGGAACGTCTGCAGTATGGAGTCATCTGAGAAGCTTACAGCCATATTACAGAAATGAGGTGCTGACTGGGAATCAAACCTATGCCAGAAAAATAAAAAAACATGGACCCGCGCTGATGGGAACCTCACAGCCACCCAGACCTGCCCCACAGAATGAATTAACTGCTCACTTCACAGATGGGGACAGGGTGGCTGTGAGGTTCAGCGCTATATATCACATCAGCCTGGGCACAGGGGAAGGCGAGTGCACACACTGAAGCACCTGGAGCGGTCCTCTCCTCAGAGCTGCAGATTCGTCACAGTGTAAAAGAGGAGATGACCGTTCTCAGTGCAGTGTGGCGGCTCTATCACAGCTTAGGCTGGTTTCACATTGCATGATTTCCCTGATCAGTGTCCATCCAGTTTGTGTGCCAAAACCAGGAATATCTCTAAAACCCAGAACAGGTGTCAATCTTTCAATTACGTATACTTTTTCTCTGCACGTTCCTCTCCTGGTTTTGGCACACAAACTGGATAGAAACTGATCAGGGAAAAAACTGCAGTGTGAAACCAGAAGGCCCCTTTCACATCAGCGTTTATTTTAATGTTTTTTTTGCGGCCGCACCTGCCGCAAGTGCCAAAACCGCACTTGCCGCACCTGCCGCAAGCCCGCCTATACATTGTATGGGGCTTGCCTCAACCGTGCCGCAAGTGCAGCCGGTATGCGGTAATCGCGGCTGATGCGTTTTTTTCACCGCATCTGCCGCGATTTCAAATAAACGCTGATGTGAAAGGGGCCTTGGGCCCCTTTCACATCAGCGGTAAACACTGATCGCGGCAGTTGAGGTGAAAAAAAACGCAACTGCCGCGGTTACCGCATAACGGCCACACTTGCGGTTCACTTGCAGCAAGCCCCATGCAATGTCTATGGGGCTTGTGGTAAGTTTACGGCAGGTGCGGCCAGTGCGGTTTCGGCACTTGCGGCAGATGCGGCCGCGAAAAAAAAGAGCAGCTGACTGCGTTTTTTTCGCGGCCGCATCTGCCGCAAGTGTCGAAACTGCAACTATACCGCACTTGCTGCACCTGCCGCAAGCCCATAGACATAGCATGGGGCTTGCCGCAAGTGCGGCGGTTTTGCGGTAATCGCGGCAGTTGCAGTTTTTTGCCGCAATCAGCGATTACCGCTGATGTGAAAGGGGCCTTACATAGGGGAATGGAGTGTGGAGAGGGCAGGCATGCTGAGACTGGAGTGGGGGAGGGCGGGAATGCTAAGTCTGGAGGGGGGGCATGTTTGGGACTGGGGAGGGATTGTTGTAGTGTCTAAAGAGCTTGTTGTGTCTAGGATGTGTTTGTAGGATTGTAGGCGTAAACGACAAGTAGTGACATTTACATCCAAGCTCCAAAACAAACACGCCTCTGGTTGGTGGCCTCCAGACGCTGAAAGGTGATATCTAAATAACCCTGACAAATGCTGATAGGGTGTAAATTACAAACTGTCAGCATTTTGCAGCCTAGATATATATTTAGATTTTATAAAAAGCCCAGACAACACCTTTACTTTTCAAAAGTTCAGACGTTACATTACCTCATTCACACTGATGCTGAAGTTTTGTGTTGCACTCTTTTTGCTGCTTGTATTGCAGAACCACCGTCTGGATGAGGAGACGTGCACCTCAGATATTAAGTGGAAGCGCACCGGCTCTTGATTTTCTCCAAAATTCAAATCTATTGTTGTAGTCATAAATAGGTTGCCTGTAAGAAAACATACTTTTAGGTAAAGGGGTAAAATATGACTTGTGTTCCAAGGCCTCCTCTTTCTGGATCAAGAATTGACAGCTCACCCACCCGCCCGCTTTTTATGTTTAATATACAGTATGTGTAAGTATATTGGTTGTGGATGTATTATTTGTAGAATGTGAGCCCTCATGGTCAAGGCATCTTTCTTGAGAAGTCATTAGTTGGCCTGTATGGGTCAGGGTTATGGTTCATGTATGTAAGGCGGCCGTCACACGCACAGATATCTAGAACGATATTGTTAGCGATCACGTGCACGCGCGATCGCTAACAATATCGCTCACATCGCTGGTAAGATGTCACACAGACAGACTCACCAGCGCTGTGGAGCAGCGATCTCGCTGGTAACTATGGTACACATCGGGTAACTAGGCGCCGCGCGTCGCTTAGTTACCCGACGTGTACCATAGTTACCATCTCCCAGCATAGGCTCTGCCGCTGGGAGATCGTTCATCGTGGTGTCATACACCACGATGAAGCAGATCGCTAAATCGTAAATCGCTAGATCTGAGGTCCGGAGCTCAGATCTCGATTTTGCGATTTGATCAGATCTCGCTCGTCGTATCTTGCCGTCACACGCACAGACATCGCTCACGCGATGTTTAATCTGCCGCGTTCAAGCGATATCTTGCGCGATATCTGTGCGTGTGACGGCCGCCTTAGGTATACACTGAGTCACATGATGATGCAGGGGAGGTGATGGTGATATTATGATGATATTATGAACATGTGTTAATGAGATGGTGGTGGGATATATATTTGGATGTATCACATCACATATCACATATGCATGTTGTATAAGAATGTGATTTGTATGTGTGACGTTTTATCACAGCAGTGGGGGATAGGTCTGGTTCAGAGGTTGGATAATTGGTCATTTCCTTTTGGGGAATAGTGTCGAGCCCCAGGCTCTGGGGTACTCAGGTATCAGGCTCGGGTTGAATGCCTGGGATGTGTCACGGGTGTCAGCGCCTGATCCCGTGGCCTGGGTGACACTTCAAAAAGGGGTTATTTACAGGGGATTGGAGTTTTAACGGGTGCAATACCCCTCTGTGATGCCAGACTACGCGGGGCGCCACAATAGCAGCTTCTGTTACAGCAATGTGATTATTGGGCGAAGGTTCGTTAAAGGTTAGAGGTATTAACCGTGTGATGTTACTACCCCTTCTCCCCAGGGCTGGTGCGGTGCGGCCAGGGAGACTTGTAAGATTATGGAGTTTGCCTCTGGACCGGATCTACTAGCTGTTTATTGCCTGTTAATATTTACACTGATTATGTGGTGGTGGGTCGCCATTAGGGTGGGCACCCCCTAGGTTTGTGTAAATATTTGATAAAGGATACTGTGGCCATTTTTACCCAAGTCATGGCAGTCATGTGTTTATTTAGTTATAACAAAGGGACAGATATGACGAATACAAAAACAAAGATTGACCCAACAATCCCCTATTGAATTGTCATGTTATTTACCTCCTGGTGTCTTCTCGTTTAGGTCTTGGTACTGTAGGGAGTTTGGATCCCAGCTTGCTGTTATTATATGTGACTTTTTATCAGCTCTTCTACCCATTGAATCCTAAAAATACACAAAGTTACAGTTGCATTCAGCCATTTACACATTTTACTTTTTTGTAGGTTGCTATACAGTGTCAGTAAAAAAAATGCATCAATGTCACAAGTCTTTACTTTTTTTTAATACATTTAATTCCTTATTCCTTAAGGTACAATTCGGTAGCGGGTGTATGGAGCGGGCTCACCGGGGAGATAATGGCACAGTTAGGACCTGCCACTAACAGCACTGGTGGGCTGCAATGACAGAAAGGGGTCTCCTGAACACCTCAGTGCCCATCATGAAACCGGAGAATCAAAGGAGATGGAGACTTTTACTATATGCAGCAATGGATATACTTATTATATATGTATTACTGCTTGTAATGAAGCCATTAGACAATCGCAGGTTCAAGTCCCCTAAAGGAATTAAAAAATGTTAAAAATATTATATATATATATATATATATATTTTTTTTTTTTTTTTTTAAATCTTAACAGTCCACATCCCTACCTTTTTCTCATTTAAGGGGTTGTGCCACCATACAACATATTGCTAATGCTCTAGACATCATGTAAAGAAGCGTTTTAGTAAATTACACCCATTAAAAATTAAGCTCCATTCCAAAGCTATGTACCTTTGATGTGTAGTATGGCGCCCTCTGCTGTTAGCATAAGTGGCCTCTCTGGCCATCCTGCAAACCCTCCTTTTAGGTCGGGCCGGCGCAGTTCCCTCTCTTTGAAGTTGATACCTGAACTGTGTGTGAAGAATCAAGATCCCTCCGCGCCTCCGGATTTCATGCTGACAGCTGGCCCAAGTTCAAACCGCCACACACAGACAGTCCCCAGTGTGATGCACACAAGCTGCGGCGGTGACCGGAGAATGTGTGCAGGCCAGGGCCAACAGCATCCTTGCTGAGGACGTGGCCGAAACAAAAATATGGTGAAGCCCCATGTCATTTTTTTCAAAAATTATTTCTATTTCTGGAAATTAAAAAATAAAAAACATGTGGGGCTTTACCATATTTTTGTTTGCCAGCCAGGTACAACTAGGCAGCTGGATTGCTTAAATATTCAACATGGGGAGGCCAAGTGTTTTGGGCTCCCCATGCTGTAAATTGCAACCCGCAGCTGCTCTAGAAAATGGCGCATCCATTGAAGCACCATTTTCTTGCATTGTATCCTCACCCGTCCCTTGTAGACTGTGAGCCCTCAGGGGCAGGGTCCTCGCTCCTCCTGTACCTGTCTGTGCCATGTATTGTTCATGATTATTGTACTTCTTTTTATCATGTATACCCTTTTTCACATGTAAAGCACCATGGAATGTCACTGGAATAAAAACATCATCACGTCTAAAGTTTGGAATCTCAGTACTTGCATTGCTGAGACCAGAGCTGCTCTCTGAGAAAATGGGGCGAGGTGAGTACATAGTGCTTTTTTATATCAGTAATTTTGGGGTGGCCATAATACTGATTGGAGAGCTGGAGGGGCCCATCATACTGCTTATGGGGTTGTAAGGAGTCCCATACTAAATGATGGGCTCAAATATTGAGTAGGTGACTGTGGGGGATACCTAATTCTCTACCGGGGGCTGTGGAGGTCCCCATTCTTTGTGATGGGCTGTGGGGCCCTCATTCTGTTGTGTGGGGCTGTGGGGCCCTCATTCTGTGTTGAAGGTCCTCATTCTGTGTGGGGGGCCTTCATTGTGTGTGGGAGCTGTGGAGCCTTCATTCTGTGTTAGAGCCCTCATATTCTGTGTTGGGGGCTCTCATTTTGTGTGTGGGGCTCGGGTCCTAATTCTGTGTGGGACCCTCATTCTGTGTGGAAGCTATGAGGCCCTCATTCTGTGTTGGGGGTCCTCATTCTGTGTGTGGGAGACCTCATTCTGTGTGGGAGTTGTGGGGCCCTCATCATGTGTGGGGCTCTCATTCTGTGTTAGGGCCCTCATTCTGTGTTGGGGGCTCTCATTTTGTGTGTGGGCGACCTCATTTTGTGTGTGGGGCTTGGGTCCTAATTCAGTGTGGGACCCTTATTCTGTGTGGGAGCTATTCTTTGTTGGGAGTCCTCATTTTATGTAAGTGGCTGTGCGGCCTTGATTCTTTGTGTGGGGCTCTGAGGCCCTCATTCTGTGTAAGGGACCTCATTCTGTGGGAGGGACCTCATTCTGTGTGGGAGCTGTGGGGCCCTCATTTTGTGTGGGGCCCTCATTCTGTGTAAGGGACCTCATTCTGTGGGAGGGACCTCATTCTGTGTGGGAGCTGTGGGGCCCTCATTTTGTGTGGGGCCCTCATTCTGTGTTGGGGTCCTCATTTTATGTAAGTGGCTGTGGTGAACTTCATTCTGTGTCGGGGCATCATACTGGAGTGAAACTGTGGACGAAGGATCTACTTTGAGTATACCATACTCAATGTTTGTGTAGGTGGGGACATTTTTGGGAGCATTATAAATGGCCACAGAAGCAGTGTAATTGCGGAGAACACTAAAGGGGTTCAACAGAAATATATATAATTTTCTTTTTTTTGGGGGGGAACAATTGGTACTTTTCGTACCCATTATACTGTGTGTGGAGGATACTGTGGAGTAATCCACTGTGGGTGTATGTATTATACTGATTTTAGGGAATTTTTGTTGACATCGTACTTCATGTGGGTTATGAAAGTAATATTGTTGTCGATAAAAATACTAAGGGGTTAATAGGTACAAAATTACTTTGCAAGCACCACAATTGGGACAAAAATGCTTCTTGGGCTGAACATAATGCATATCTCCCAGCGGGCAGTCCCGATTTGGGGGCGTGGTCCCGCACTGTAGTGAGTATCTGCAGGCCACGCCCCCTCACAGCGCTGTGTGTTACCATGGCTGCTGGACGCTCCATCCCCTGTCAGCAGGGGCGTCACAGGCATCAAACATCCGGGGCTGCAGCCCTGAATATCTCCCCGGATGTCTCCTGCAAGCACTGAGGACGGAGCTCCAATCACAGTGCAGAGAGTGAGTCATGTGACCTCTCTCCTGCACTGTGTGGAGGGAGGAGCTCACTCCCCCAATCCAGGCTGAGGGTGGCCTCTTTGAACCTCTCCAGCAGCAGCGATGGATGGGATGCCTCCTTCATGAGCAGCAGCCGGGACACAGGGGCTCTGCTTTACCATGGAGTCAGGTCTGTCTGCCTCTGACTGGGGGAACTGACAGGACCCAGAAGCACAAGACCTAGGAGAACAGGATTCAGGAGCACAGCATCCAGGAGAACAGGTATCACAAGCAGAGGGACACACCACAAGACATGGAAGGCTGATAACACATAGCAGACACAAGGGGGTGATAAGGAAGGAACAGAGCTGATAACACACACAAGTGTGGTGACAGGCTGACATCATAGACACATGGAGTGAATGACTGAGAACAATAGCACACACAATGAGGATCAGATGTCAGGATACTGCACAGAGAATGAGAAGCAGATGAGACCAGCTTTCCCAGGTTCCTCTATCTCTCTTTCCTCAGCACCCAGCTTTCCAGGCTCCTCTATCCCTCTTTCCTCAGCACCCAGCTTTCCCAGGTTCCTCTATCCCTCTTTCCTCAGCACCAGCTTTCCTGGCTCCTCTATCCCTCTTTCCTCAGCACCCAGCTTTCCCAGGTTCCTCTATCCCTCTTTCCTCAGCACCCAGCTTTCCCTGGCTCCTCTATCCCTCTTTCCTCAGCACCCAGCTTTCCCAGGCTCCTCTATCCCTCTTTCCTCAACTCCCAGCTTTCCAGGCTCCTCTATCCCTCTCCCCTCAGCACCCAGCTTTCCTAGGCTCCTCTATTTCTCTTTCCTCAGCACCCAGCCTTCCTGGCTCCGTTATCCCTCTTTCCTCAGCTCCCACCTTTCCCAGGCTCCTCTATCCCTCTTTCCTCAGCTCCCAGCTTTCCCAGGCTCCTCTATCCCTCTTTCCTCAGCTCCCAGCTTTCCCAGGCTCCTCTATCCCTCTTTCCTCAGCACCCAGCTTTCCCAGGCTCCTCTATCCCTCTTTCCTCAGCACCCAGCTTTCTCATGATTTTCTACCCTCTTTCCCTCAGCACTCAGCTTTCCCAGGCTTTTCTATCCTCTTTTCCTCAGCTCCCACCTTTCCAGACTCTTCTATCCTCTTTCCCTCAGCACCCAGCTTTCTCATGTTCTGATTTCCCTAAGCACCCATCTTTCCCATCTTCTGATATCATGGCAAAGCTGGGTGCTGAGGAAAGAGGATAGAAGAGCATGGGAGAGCTGGGTGCTGAGGAAAGAGGATAGAAGAGCATGGTAAAGCTGGGTGCTGAGGAAAAGAGTGATAGAAGAGCATGAGAAAGCTGGGTGCTGAGGGAAAAAGGATAGAAGAGTCTGGGAAAGTTGGGTGTTGAGGAAAAGGTTTATAGCACAGCAGGGGATGGGGTGCTGAGGGAAACAAGCTCTTTCCCATCCCCTGCTGTGCTATACACATTTTCCTCTGCACTCAGCTTTCCCATGTTCTGATTTCCATCAGCACCCAGCTGACCCATGATATCAGAACAAGTGTCAACATAATTATCCCTTATCACAAGTGTCAGTGTCATTATCCTGTACCACCAGTGTCAGTGTCATCCTGTACCCCAGTGTCAGTGTCATTATCCTGTACCCCCAGTGTCAGGTTCATTATCCTGTGCCCCAGTGTGTCATTCATTATCCTGTGCCCCAAGTGTCATTATCCTGTGCCCCGAGTGTCATTATCCTGTGCCCCGAGGGTCATTATCCTGTACCCATACCTCCCAACCGTCCCGGATCCAGCGGGGCAGTCCCGATTTTGAGCTTCTGCCCCGCTGTCCCGGCCGGGATATTACATTTCCCGCACTCAGTGGCGTAGCGTGGGGGGACGGTCCGCCCCGGGCGGCAGGTTTGTGGGGGCGGCAGCAGGGCTGTATTTACACAGCAGAGGAGCGCAAGCGGTTTTTTGTTTGTTTCTTTGCCTCCCTCCCCCAGACTCCATATGAAAACTGGAGTCTTTGTGAGGGAGGGTGCATGTACTGCCCAGCTCCCGTCCCCTCAGCGCTGAGAGCGATCACGCTGACAGGAAGCCGCTGGGAGCTCAGCTGCTTCCTGTCCCGTGATGGCTCCAAGTGCTGGTGCGGTGGAGGTGGCTGCGGTGCTGGCGGCTCCTCCACCCAGCCGGCCCCCCATGCACCCGGAGAGGTGAGGGAAATTGTGCAGGGGATAGGGAACAGGGGGGTAGAGGAGAAGAGGACAGGGGGGCAGAGGACAAGTGGACAGGGGGGCAGAAGGACAGGAACAGGGGGACAGAGGAGAAGAGGACAGGGGGACAGAGGAGAAGAGGACAGGGGGGCAGAAGGACAGTAATAGGGGGACAGAGAAGAGGACAGGGGGGCAGAAGGACAGGAACAGGGGGACAGAGGAGAAGAGGACAGGGGGACAGAGGACAGGGGGGCAGAAGGACAGGAACAGGGGGACAGAGGAGAAGACATGGGGGCAGAAGGACAGGAACAGGGGGACAGAGGAGAAGAGGACAGGGGGGCAGAAGGACAGGAACAGGGAGACAGAGGAGAAGACGAGCAGCTGGAGGGACAGAGGAGAGGAGGACAGGTGTGCATCAGGACAGAGGAGAGGAGGACAGTGGTGCAGGAGGACAGAGGAGAGGAGGATGGGGGTGCAAGAGGACAGAGGAGCAGCAGGAGGGACAGAGGAGAGGAGGACGGGGGTGCAGGAGGAGAGGAGGACGGGGGTGCAGGAGGGACAGAGGAGAGGAGGCCGGGTGCGCAGGAGGAGTGGGGCTGTGTGTGGTGATAATGGCAGCTGTACCAGGTGTCTCTGCCTCCATGCGGCAGCCTCCACCTTCCTGTGTTGGCAGGGTGTGGCATGCTGGGAATTGTAGTTCTCCTGCCTGTTCTGGCATTACTGTATGGTTTCTGGGCAGTGTGTTGGGTGCTGGGAGTTGTAGTTCTCCTGGACGGGCTCAATGTTCTCCCGCCGCCTGTCTGTGGTTATTGTGCCTCTTCTGGGATGTCCTCAGGTCTGTGCTGTGCACAGACAGTGTACCACCATTCCCCAGCTCCGTGCTGTGCACAGTGTACCACCATGTCCCCAGCTCTGTGCTGTACACAGTGTACCACCATGTCCTCAGCTCCGTGCTGTGCACAGTGTACCACCATGTCTTCACCTTCGTGCTGTGCACAGACAGTGTACCGTATATTGTCTGTGCATAGCACGGAGCTGAGGACACGGTAGTACACTGTGCACAGCATGGAGCTGAGGACATGGTGGTACACTGTGCACAGCACGGAGCTGAGGACATGGTGGTACACTGTGCACAGCACGGAGCTGAGGACACGGTGGTACACTGTGCACAGCACGGAGCTGAGGACACTGTCTCCCGCCGCCTTAAAATCGGTCTGTTTCTCATCCATGAGAGTCGGATGAGTGTCATCTGTTTTTTGGTCCGTTTGGCAACTGCTGTGCGAGTCTCCAACATTTTTCTCAGATCACATCCGTGTGCAATCCGTGTTTTTTCTCAGCAGCTATTACTGTACATTTATAGGAACATTTTACCGTGTTCTCAGCTACAGAATGAGAATGTATCAGTGAAAAAAACGGATGCCTCTCGGATGGTCCGTGTGCAGTCCGTGATTTTGTCAGACCTGTAGATTTGCATTGGTGAGTCTCGCCCGGGAATCGCAGACTGTCGCAGCACATTGCAACTTTTTTCTCATCCTGAATCTGGATGAGAAAAAAGCGTCCGACACTCGACAATCTGCTCTCAGAGATTGATTGCAATGCGATAAAATCACACATTGCACTCATCAGAGTTTCACGCCAGTGTGTCCGTACCCTAATACTAAAATCCATATAGTAATCCTACTGGTATGGGGAGGATTTATGGCTCAGTTAGTACACACTCCATACTTCATGGTATGGGGAGGGTTTATGGCTCAGTTAGTACACACTCCATACTTCATGGTATGGGGAGGGTTTATGGCTCAGTTAGTACACACTCCATACTTCATGGTATGGGGAGGGTTTATGGCTCAGGTAGTACACACTCCATACTTTATGGTATGGGGAGGTTTTATGGCTCAGTACACACTCCATACTTCTCGTTATTAACCAGTTAATGCTCTCTTGTCCACCGCACTGCAGTGTCAAAAGAGGACGACAGCGAGGCAGACAGCAACATGGCATCAGAGAGCCCCTGACCTCGAAATAGAAGATCCTCAGATCCCGGTATTGTGACATAATATTAAGAATAAAGTTTTTTGCATTTATATTACACTATGAACTCCACAGTACAGCGGCAAAAAATTGCTCCGGGCCCTCCTTGAGTCCTGCTTGTTACCATACACTGGGGTTGTGCAGAGGTGGCGGTGTACAGTGACAACCCCAATAGGTGAGTGGCCATTTGGCCCAATACTTACCCCTCAATTGCACCCCTTCTCTTTGTGTTTTAGTATAGTAGTTATATTCTTGTATATAGGGGCAGACAGTGTATACTATGTATACTTCCGGATTATCAACAACCAAAGGGTCAGCAAATTTTTCGACCGCCCCGGGCGCCACAAACAGTTGCTACGCCACTGCACGAACTGCAGTGAGCTGCCGGCCACGCCCCCTAGACATTTTAGCACTGTGTCATGGATCATCAGTGCTCTACCCCAAATGTCCAGTTCAAGTGTCTTTTTTGTTTTTGTTTTTAATAAAGTTTTGTGCCGCTCGTACACATGCGGGGATTGCTGACACTGCCCTGCGACCTCAGCAGTTCCCTCCGCACACTGCTCTCCCGCCTCACCCCAGCTGTTGCTGAGGATTCATCAATCGTTCTGCAGTGAGTGCACTGCCCAGCATCAGTGAGGGGAGAGGGACGTCTTTCTGTAGCAGAAGGTGGCGGGCCAAGTCTGTGCGGGAGGGGGAGAAACACAAGGCAGTCTGCCCTGAGGAGATGGAGAGGAGAGCAGCACAGGAGCCCCCTCCCTCCTGTAATCTCACTAACTGCTCTGCTGTCGGGAGCAGAAGGAGGGGGAGAGAAGGAGAAGAAGGCCTCCTGCGTGAAGATTTCAACTTCAGGCCTCCCCCACTGCTGTACTGCCACTGAAGAAGAGAGTGAGTATATATGTGTTCATGTATGTATGACAGTATGTTTGATGTGTGTGTGATGCTGTAAGTGATGCATGTGCTGTTTGTGAGTGATGCATGTGATGTGTGAGTGATGTGTGTAGTGTGTGAGTGATGCGTGTGTGTAAGGAATGTGTGTGCTGTGTGTTAGAGTGATGCGTGTGTTAGTGTAATGCTTGTGAGTGATGCATGTGTGTGAGTGGTGCGTGTAGTGTGTGAGTGATGCGTGAGTTAGTGATGCATGTGTGTCAGTAATGCGTGTGCTGTATGTGAGTGATGCATGAGTTAGGCTACCTTCACATTTGTGTTCCCCTCCACAGCGTTCTGCGGAGGGGATCCGCAATGTGACCGCAGCACCGCAAGCCCCTATGTTTATAATGGGAGCACACGGTGCTGCGCTTGACTGCGCATGATCGTGCGCACACATTCACTGCCATATGTGATTTGTGCGCAGGCGTATGCCTGCGCACACATCACACAGTCTCGTCCGCACCAGGAATGCGACATCGCAGTACTAAACTGCACCAAAACGCATCAAATGAAATTGAAAAGGCAAAAAAATGCAGCAAAAATGCAATAATCAGAAGTTTAATATTAATAAGGGCATCTGTTGATTGTTCGTCACTTGTAAATGGGTGTGGCTTGGGCGTGGTCAGGGGCGTGGCTAAAATTTGCATGGCGCACTAAGTGCGCCACATCTTTTGTTCCTCTTTCTGTTCTTCAAAAGTTGGGAGGTATGCTAATGCAGCGCAAACAATTTTTGCATTTTATGAGTGGGGACACATTTAGGTTTTCTGCTATGGAATCCCTTGATTTCTAGATATGTAACTATCCTCAACAGTTCTTCATTGTCACTTACTCCATCCTGCACACATTCTTTGGCTTCACTCAGTGCCATTGGTTCTAGTGGGGAGAAGGACTCTGACAAACCTGCAAGCTTGATGTTACAACATGGCCCTAGAAAAGCTGACTTGGCCTTTTAATGTCATAATGTGCACATTGAAGACATAGTGTACAGTAATGTCACAGGGCTTTTCCCCACCCGCAGCTGCGATACTGAGTAAAGCAGGCCAAAGAATATCCCCCATAACTAGATAAATCCCCAGGGCAGATGAGGGAACATTCAATCTGTACTGTATAACCTTGATATGAATCAGTTTTTCATAACAGATTTGTCAAATTCTAATCTCAGCAGAACATAATACACCTATAAATAAGTGTGTGTGTGTGTGTGTGTGATATTTTTACCTCAGAATTTATTGTCAAAACCAGGAGTGGAACATTCAGAGGAAAAGTATAATAAAAACACCTCACCACTTCTGGATTTATCACCCACTCCTGGTTTTGGCAACAAATACTGGAGGTAAAAAAACTCACCAAATACTCAGTGTGTGCACGTGGCCTTACATATACTAAGGTAAAAAAAACCTCACCAAATACTTACCATATGTGCAGGGCCTTAGTCTTCCTTCACTTTGAGTATTTGGTGAGTTTTTTACCTCATTATGGTACCAGGAGCGGGTGATAAATACAGAAGTGCTCACATGTTTCTATTTCCCACTGATTGTAGGAAAACCAGAAGTGGAACAAATACAGAGGTAAAAAAAACTCACCAAAAACTCAGCGTGTGCACGTGGCTTTAGAATATGTGCTCACGATCTGAAACGATGGATCCGGTCGCCACAGAGATGCTGCACCCCCGTCAAGGTACCGTCACACAGGGAGATATCGCCGGCGATGTTGCCGGCGATCGCGGGAGCGCGCATCCCTGACAACATCGCCGGGGAGAAGTCAGACGGAGCAACTTACCGGCGATGTCGCCGGCTAGTTGCCGCGGCTATCGCTCGCTGGGTTGCCGGCAACCCAGCGAGCGGTAACTCGCAATGTTGGAGATAGGCGGTGTCGCCACAACATTGCAGGTTGCCGCGTTACACAGGGCGATTAGGCATGATCGCCTCAGCAACATCGCCAGGTTTCCCAACATTGTTGGGAAACCTGGCGATGTTACTCAGGCGACTTTTCGCCTGATTATCGCCCTGTCACACGAGGCAACTCTCCGGCGATGTCGCCGCAACCTGGCCACACCCCTCAGTTGCCGGCAACATCGCCGGCGATATCTCCCTGTGTGACGGTACCTTTAGGGTGTAGTATCCCACACACGGGTAAGAGGGGCACAGACTGGTGCTCGGGACAGCCAGATCACACTAGGAACCATTGTAGTGGAGTTGGGTGGTGAAGGAAGTAGTTAGAGGGAACACTTGGGAAGGAGTGAGGCCAGGAAGAACACACGTAGATGACGAGGGACACATGACAGAGGGTATAAGAAGAGTGGGAAAGATCTAGAATGCAGGAGAGACAGTTGTACAGAAGAAGGAGAAACAGCTGAACAGCAGAAAGGTGAGTGGAGCAGCTAGAGTCGAGTTGGAGGGAAGCTAGAGCAAGAAAGCCTTTAACAAAAGAAAGAACTTAAGTGTCCAGAGGCCAGATAGAGAAGCAGAATCAACCACTAAGTGGTTCAGAGAGAGAGACAGAGAGTCCCAGAGGCATAGGCAGTGACCATTCCTCCCGTGAGACTCGTATTCCCCAAGACTAGTGGGGAATCCAGATCAGGCTCAACTAGATACCTGGAGACTGTGTGGCGCTTCCAAGGTGACACGGTCGACAACCACGCACATCTGCTGAAAAGGTGGCAACCATAGTGTTAAGGGGAGACCTGCAGGTTAACTCCTAAGAAAACCCACAGTCAATGGCTCAGAGCTCTTTGTGGCGAGGCGCAAGCCAGGAGGGCGAAGCAAACGCAGCATAAAGAGGCTGAGAAAGTACAGAGAAGGGGTGCCGATTATGTGTCATCCTCCTACCTGAGAGTAGCTGGATCCCTGCCTCCGAGAACCCAGTGCTCAGCAGGCTGTTGCACAAAGACTGTAAGTAAAAGAACTGAAGACTGCAACACGCTGTGTCTGTGAACTTTCTAATGCGTCAAAAGCACCAGAAACACTACTACCAACTCACTCAGGTACCTCAAGCTGCCCTGGGGGTCAGCCCTACCCAAAGAGGGCTTAAGATAGAACATTGCTGCCTCCCAATGATCGGCCCTTAGGAGAACTGTCGAGCAGCAGCGGCCATCTATAGCCGCAACTTGTGGGTGGCGTCACATGAAATTAAGAAGTATCCCCAGGTCCACTTATCACTTCCAGAATGAACTCTCCATGCCAGGTACCCTTCTCTAAGAGAGTGAGCCACCCACACAGAACTTTTAATGACACCTCCATGGTCACGGAGCCGGGTCTCGGTCCCTGTGATACCCGTGATGAAGCCTCAAAACAGCCCGATTCTGAGTATCCTAAGGCCCTGGAGGGGCATGTCAGGTGCACGCAGGGAGACCGCAGCCGCCCTGTACTCACAACTGCGGTGGGTGGAGTGCAGCTTCTCCTTATGTGCACCTGATAGTTGTCTCTTCTGACTCCGCAACCTGAAATGTACATGCTGCAGAGATGCAGAAGTCTGACAACCCACACCACAGCTGAATTAATGCAGCGGTCAGGAAGCATAGTGGGCATGGGATTTCATGAAACCCCATCCACTATACTTGTACTGTTCAACGCAGCATTATAGACCCAGCGGCAATACACTGCATACAAAACGCTGCAATTCCTGATCGCCTTACAAATACTGAGGTAAAAACCCACCAAATCCTCAGCACGTGGCCTTCAGAGTGTGTTGTGAGTGAGTAAAATGAGAACAAATACAATTAGTATAAAAGTAATGGCGATTCCGTGATGCTGGAATGAGAACATTTATAGCTATTTAGGAGTTTTCCATAAAACAGTGTGTTGTGGCCCAACCCCTTTTAAAAATAAAGATAACATATAAATCATATTGTGGTATCACTGAGTCCATAAAAAGTGTCACCTGTCAAAATATAAAATAATTAACCCGATCTGTCAACACTAAACAGGAAAAAACGTAAAAAATCCACAAAATTGTCACCACAACAAATGCATGAAATGCTGTAGGGGCTTGGACACACTTTCCTAGTTACATCAGAGTTTGACTGAGGAGACTCTGAAAGGGCTGGAGCAGTGACCCTGAACCGCCTCTCCCTCTCTAGACGGGGAGTCTAGAGCTGCACAAAAACACAAGCAGCTGACAGTCCAGTCCAGATAGGGAGAAGCCGTTCAAGGTCACTGCTCCAGCCCTTTCAGAGTCTCCTCAGTGAAACTCTGATGAGTGTGTCTGAGCCCTAAGAGGCAATAAAAATGCCAAATCTACCCCAAAATGGTGTCTCACCCCACAAAACATCGACTGAAAACATCTTGGAAAAGGGTAACGCAGTCAAAACTTTTTCTTAATTTTTTTTTTTTTTTTAATTTCCGTCATTTTTCCCACTAAATTAATAACAATGAAAAAAATGGACAATTTGTTCTCACAGTAACCGCAATGATGAGGAGACTCGGATTCTGATTGTTACCATACAAACAATTCCCAAAAAAAGAAAGTCACAATTGTGATTTATTTATTAATTTTTATTTTTTTCCATTCTTTATTTAAATTTTCCATAAGTAACAAGACATGGTACAGAATATTATCTTTTCATACATGTTACATATCTATATTAGCATCCATGTCATCCTTATATGTTATTTATCAAAAGAAACATATTCTAAATCTACAAACTGTGGTTTCTCGTTCTTTTGCATAGATATTTTAATGATACAGAATCTATATTGCTTTTTATAGAAAAACTAGCTGGGAGCCCGATGCACATGCATCGGGATTCTAGAAGGGCGAGTCTCTGACTCGCAATGGCCGCTTCGCGGCCAATGCTTCGCGCTGCAAAGGCGACTCGCCATGCCCGCTGCGCGGGCATAGCGAGTCGCCTTAGAACTGCTCGCAATGGCCGCTGCGCGGCCAGTGCTTCGGGCGTATCCACATGACCACGCCGACTCGCATTGCGAGTGGACTCAGAAGGGGCAAAAAACCCATTCGCAATTATATAATAGATAGGAGTATAAAAAACATGAAAAATGTAAAACAGTAGAAATATATAGCTGTATAACTCTATAACTCCCACGGCTCCCATCACCTCTCACGAATCCTCAGGTGATGGGCAAATGATGAAGTGAATGTGTGGGGAGGGATCAATGTCGGCCATCGCACCTCCTCATCAATTGTCTTTGTCACCGTTTTCCACCCTGTCCCTCCACGGTTGCCATGTCCAGAGAAAGGTATCGTGGGTGCGTGCTGTTTCTTCCATTTCTGAACTATTAGATGTTTTGTGTGATTTATTTTTTCCCGCAATTTCACCACATTTGGAATTTTTTTTCCCCGTTTTCCAGGACACAATTTGGTAAAATGAAGGAAAGTACAATTTAATACGTCTATGTGGGCAGAACAATTGAAACGTTATGGAAGAAGGGGAAGAGAAATCCAAAACTCAAAAACTGGAAATTTGAAGGGATAAGCCTGCTTTCACATCAGCGGTTTTTACATTTTGTGGCAGATGCGGCAGATTTCCTGCATCTGCCGCATAATGGCCACACTTGCGGCAAGCCCCATGCATTGTCTCTATGGGACTTGCAGCAGGTGCGGCAAGTGCGGTACAACCGCGGTTTCGGCAGTTGCGGTAACGAAAAAAAACGCTGCTGACTGCGGTTATACCGCACTTGCCGCAAGTGCGCCGGAAGTGCGACCATTAGGCGGCAGATGCGGTAAATCTGCCGCATCTGCCGCAAAATGTAACAAACGCTAGTGGGAAAGGGGCCTAATACAGTATCTGAAAAAAAGATTTCTCTTTCAGATCGCCCCTCAGCTGTGGCTCTGGTGGGCTCCAGCCATTAATATATTATTGGTTAACCCTTCACTTACCATCTTTAACATGTAAAGGTTGCTGTCCTGAACTTGTCTTCCAGGGTTAAGGAGGAGGCGAACACACCTAGAGGAAAGGCACACAGAAGTCAGATAAAGTTAGGAAAGGGCAGAGAAAGGATAATCATCCTGCAGAGCTCCAGCTGTGGGAATGCTACAGTTCCCAGTATTAATTAATAGTCACAGACTGACATGCAATAGACAGGGCACGAAAATATTCCCAAAATAGTCACCGTGTATTCTGTGTCTATAGAAATTAACCAAAAAAGGTAAAACATCAATTAAAAAGTAACAATTTTTAGAAACCTTCATAAATGCTGAGGACTTCCCTTCATCACTGTGCCAACCATTTTGTTAAAGGGGTTATCCGGGATGTTTAAAAAAAAAATTGTGCCTAAGTAGTAACAGGCAGGTAGCTGCCACCTACCTGCCAGTTCACTGCCATTGGATACGAAGATGGCGTGCACACTGAGGCTTATTTCGTAAGCAGAGGTGTAATTGATGGGTCTGGAAGAACCTGCTCTAGACAATAAAGAAGTT
The DNA here is from genome assembly GCA_033576535.1 of Allobates femoralis. Classification (NCBI taxonomy): domain Eukaryota; kingdom Metazoa; phylum Chordata; class Amphibia; order Anura; family Aromobatidae; genus Allobates; species Allobates femoralis. The sequence continues at coordinate 77,013,585 of JARQOC010000002.1, forward strand.
TTACAATTGCACACTCTTAGTATTTGATAACCACTTTTTTGCATCAAAAACTGCATTTGTAAAACTTCTTTAAAGTCACTGCCATTCACCCACAGTACAGAGGGTCACAGACCACTCCTGCCGGGGACAGCATAGCAGGGTAAACTGCCGAGTGGAAGATCAGAGGCTTCTTTTCCACTCTGTTCTGTGGAAGTGGGCACAAGGATGATGTCACACTGATTGACAGCGGGCTCTTGATTGGGGGAGCCGGCTGTCAATCAGCGTGGCGTCAGCTATGCGCCCGTTTACCGAGTGGAGGGAAGCCTCCCCTCTGCAGTTGTGACATCAGCGGAAGCTGCAAAATTGCCGACTGCTCAGGTCAGGGGTGAACAGCACCAGGCACAACAGGCAGGTAGGTGGCAGCTACCTGCCTATTGGTGCTTAGGCACAATTTTGTTTCAAAAAAATATTCTGGATAACTTCTTTAAAGTCTCAAAAACTGTCCAATACTCGATAAGGCAGCGATGGACAAATAGTTTTCCCAAGATACCAAATGAGAGACCACAACTGCTGTGGAGGCCAAACATAATACATGTAGTCAATAAAAAAAAATATATATATATATATATATATATACACGCTAGATATTGAGCCCATGCTACGCCTGAGTGGTGGACAATTTGATTGGCACATTTTTTATTTTATTGAAGCATTAGTTAAAAAAGAAATGTATTTACTGTAAACCCCATTTTTGGGTGTAAACTCTGTGTTGTTTCTTTCAGTTGCCTTGTTGGTGCAGGACTTTGTGGGTTGAGTATTCTTTATCTATTCCTCCCTGGCTGCTTTTCTCTTTTCCTTTATTTAAATTTTGTGACGTGGCCATTACCAGGATCCCTGTGGCCAGCGTGTGCGCAGTGCTATGTTCACGTTGTAGTTGAATCCTTCAATAAAACACCGCCAGAGTCAGCGCATACCACGATTTCCAGCGCCAGTTTCGTGAAGACATTGTCTCTATGAATATCATCTGAAACAAACTGGTGACTGGTGATATTCGCAGAGACAGTGTCTTCAGTAAAATATATGCACACACACTGTCTCCAGCGCTGTTTTCAACTACAACGTGAACATGCCACACCATCCCTTCTTCAGATAGAAGGACGAGTTCAGCATTATATTATAGATTCTTGGTTATGCTTGATAAGGGTCTAATTGTCCAGAACAACCAATCAGAGCTCAGCTTTCACTTTACCTCAGCAGCTTTAATACTGAAACTGCACTCTGGATGCTATAGACAACCAGAATGATCGTACTGTGAGGTAATTCTTATAAAGGAGGCCCCAGTTACTTCTGCAGAGGCTACAGGCCCCAGAACGATCTTACTGTAAGGCAATTCTCATAAATCTGGCCCCAGTTACTTCTGCAGGGGCTATAGCACTAGCAAGATCTTAATGTGAGGCAATTCTCAAAATGAGTCCCTAGGTACTTCTGCAGAGGCTATAGGCACCTGAAAGATCTTACTGTGAGGCGATTCATGTAAATGAGTCCCCAGTTACTTCTGTAGAGGCTATAGATAACTAGAACAATCTTACTGTGAGGCAATGCTCATAAATCAGGCCCCAGTTACTTCTGCAGGGGCTATAGGTGACCAGAACGATCTAAGGGTGGAAGCACACTAGGAGCGTGTAAAACGGAGCGTTTTGTACACTAGCCATTTCTGTGACTGCGTCGCGTATTTGTCCGCGATCGCGGTGCGAGTTGTGTGCGAGTGCGGTGCGAGTGGGGTGCGCTTGCAGTGCGAGTGCGATGCGAGTGCGTTTTTTCAGTCACAAACAGCGATCCGAGTGTAAGGTGTTTTTGAGGCATGGAGGCATGCAGGTGCACTTCAGAATTGGAATCAGCTTGTACTTCCTGTTACGTACAAGCGTATTTCGCGCATGTAACTCGCATGGTGTGCTGACTACATGCGAGAAAAAAACGCCGCCATAGACTTGCATTGGCCGTACGCGCGTAGGAATCGCACACATACGCAGCATGCTGCGAGTGGAATCGCATTGCCGGCGACATGCGAGAGGCGACTGCGTAAAACGGACCACTGTGCCCTGGCCAATTTGTTAACATCAGTGCGAGTGACATGCGTTTTTTACAAGCGTGAGACTCTCTCGAGTCTCACGCCAGTGTGCCTCCACCCTTACCGTGAGACAATTCTCATAAATCAGGCCCCAGTTACTGCTACAAAGGCTATAGGCACTAGAAAAATAAATGAATGACGCAGAGCTGACTATGCTTCGTGGTACCATCGCTGGGAATTATCATTGGAGGGTATGTTTTTGATTAATAAATGGGAAAATAAGAGTTGCCTGTGCGATTTATTTCAAATAAATGTTTTTTTCCTGTGTGTTGTGTTTTTTAAGCATTTTCTCACAGGATTGATAATGGGCGAGTCTCATAGAGACCTGAACATTATCAATCTGGACTTAATGACGAGCTCAGAGAATAAGTCAGCTCACCTAAGCCCCAGTGCACGATCCACACGCCTTATGCAACAGAGAACAAATTAGAAAAAAATCTCTCCAGATCATCCAGTTTTTCATATAAAATTCATTTTATTGGCAAGCTCATTAAAAGCAATGACAGGTTATGCTGGGGTACAGAGCATACTCCGATAAAAATTTAACACAACAGGCAACGCGTTTCTTCCCTCTACGGGTCTTATTCACTGCCCGGTAGTCTGCTGTGACTGAGTTTGCACCAGGTAGCTTTACATGCCAGAGCATCAGAGTGGGCATGCAATGTAGTCAGAAAAATAAACTTATTAGCAGGATATAAATAATAATAGTAATAATAATAATAATAAATTACTTATTGATTCTTATTTCATGGTTGGTTGTCTGCTGGATTTCAAGAACCATCCTCTTCTTAGCTCCCCGATGTAGTTTAAAGCCTCGATGGTCATAACAAGCCGATCTATAAAAAAATGAAAATTTATAAATGCCAGTAATGCAGACAGGAAGGGAAAACAAAGGAAAATAGTAATAATAGTTTTTTTCCTAATACCTTTTATTAGGCTGAGTGCACATGTCCAGTAATCATTCATTAGAACAGATCCTGCAGAGATCCATTGGAAAAAAGTTCCGACTTTTTAACATTTGAGTCTATAGAAAACAGATTAGTTACTTGTTACTATTTATCTTCCATTTTACTTTCATTTGTTAAGGATCCGTGTTTTGCTCACTAGATCCGCTACAAATGGAAGATAAATAATCAGTTATCAGATCCATTCTCCATAGACTCCAATATTATAAAAACAGTGCACAATGTATTGTAACAGATAATTACTGGACATGTGCACTCAGCTTTATGGATCACAAAATCACTCATACCCACCATCAGGAGTGATGCCAACATAGTTCTTCCAGCCTCCTGGAAGAATCCTGCCGAAATCAGGCAGAAAAGGGAATATTAAGGAAAAAAAATTATCTGACTGCAGGGAGTGGCACTGCTGCCGCTCCCTGTCTTCAGAGACTCATCGCCGCCTGAGCAGAGTTCTCGTATTGGCTCATTGATTATGCAGCCCTGACCACACACTCCGGATCTTACCTGAACACGCCCGTCCCATCATCTTCTTTGATTTTAAGTTTTATAGAAAAACAGAAGTTGTCACTGTCAGGAGGAGAGGTGGAAGCAGTGGGCGCCACTCTCCTAAATTGCCGCCGATTCATTGGCGCCAAACTGTCCCGAAGCCGAGACATCTGAAAAGAAAAAAGATATAAAGATGTAACTATATTCTATACAAGAAGGGTGTAAGTGGCATCAAGGCTGAGCGACACACAGGTGCAACATAGAATATATAGTAAAAAACTGGACACATTACATAGATTTTTTTATATCCCATTATGCAGTGGAGTATCAAGGGGGGCTGGCGGGGCATTTGCCCCGGGCACAGCAGGCGGGGGGCACCATCAGACCTCCTGCTGCAGCACCCAAGGTGTTTCCCCGCCAGATTCATATTCCGCTCTGCCTGCCCCTGCAGTGGGAGCCAGCTATTCTCTGCTCCTGTGGTCAGCTGACAGCAGAAGCAGAGAATCTGCAGCACACCGGCTCCTGCAATCCACTGTCCAGGCATCTATCAAATGTGCATACAATAGAAGCAGTGCCCGGCACTTCCAGGTCAGGGGGACATCAGTAACATGATTAGGTCAACTAATCACACTGATGACATCACTGTTGACAAGAGGTGGCAGAAAACTCAGGCTGGAGGTGATAAGCACTCCATACAGTAGCTGAAGAAAAGGAAAATTTATGAAATTAGGGGAAGGGGGACAGGATGGGGGGAGTATGAGAAGCAAACTGGGGGAAAGGGTGGGGGAAGTATGAGGAGCAAACTGGTAGGATAAGATGAGGGAGTATGAGGAGCACACTGGGGGGAGAGGGGTGAGGAGTATGAGGAGCAAACTGGGGAGAGATGATGGGGGGAATATGAGGAGCAAACTGGGGGGATAGGATGGGGGAGTATGAGGAGCAAACTGGGGGGAGAGTTTAGTGGGAGTATGAAGACCAAACTAGGGAGAGTGTAAGGAGCAAACTGGGGGAGAAGATGGGGGAGCATGAGGAGCAAACTAGGGGGGGAGGGTTGTGGAAATATGAGGAGCAGACTGGGGGGAGAGGGTGGGTGATTATGAGGAGCAAACTGGGGGAGATAATGGGGGGAGTATGAGGAGAAAATGGGGTAGAGGGTGGGGGGAGAATGATGAGCAAACAGGGGGGAGAAGATGGGAAGTATGAGGAGAAAACTGTGGGGGAGAGTACGCGAGTATGAGGAGCAAACTGGGGGGAGAGGATGGGGAAGTATAAGGAGCAATCTAGGGGAGAGGATGGAGGGAGTATGAGGAGCAAACTGGGGGAGAACATGGGGGAATATGAAGTGCAAACTGGGGGAAGAGGGTGGGGAGTATGAGGAGCGAAGTGGGGGGAGAAGATGGGGGAGTGGGGAGGGTGTATAAGGAGCAAACTGGGGGGAGAGGCTGGGGAGATTTTGAGGAGCAAACTCGTAGAATAGGATGGGGGAGTATGAAGAGCAAAATGGGAGGAGAGGGTGGGGAGTATGAGGAGCAAATTGGAGGCAGAGGGTGGGGGAGTATGAGGAGCAAACTTGGGAGAGGGTGGGGGGAGCATGAGGAGCAAACGGGGGGAGGGAGAGGGTTGTGGAAATATGAGGAGCAGACTGGGGGGAGAGGGTGGGAGAGTATGAGGAGCAAACAGGGGGGAGAGAGAGTGTGGGGAAATATGAGGAGCAAACTGGGGGGTGAGAATGGAGGGAGTATGAGGAGAAAACTGGGGGAGAGGGTGGGGGGATTATGAGGAGCAAACATGGGGGAGAGGATGGGGGAGTATGAGATGCAAATGGGGGAGAGGGTGGGGTGAGAATGATGAGCAAACAGGGGGGAGAAGATGGGGAGTATGATGAGAAAACTGGGGGGGAGAGAGTACGGGAGTATGAGGAGCAAACTGGGGGGAGAGGATGGGGGAGTATAGAGAGCAATCTAGGGGAGAGGATGGGGGTAGAATAATAAATAAGAAACAAACTGGGGGGAGAACGTGGGGGAGTATGAAGTGCAAACTGGGGGAAGAGGGTGGGGAGTATGAGGAGCAAAGTGGGGGGAGAAGATGGGTGAGTATGAGGAGAAATCTGGAGGGGGGAGTGTGGAGGGAGTATGAGGAGCAAACTGGGGAAGGCTGGGGTAGAGGAGCAAACTAGAATAGGATGGGGGAGTATGAAGAGCAAATTGGAGGCAGAGGGTGGGGGAGGGGAATATGAGACGCAAACTGGGGAGAGGGTGGGGGGAGTATGAGGAGCAAACTGAAGGGAGAAGATGGGGGAGTATGAGGAGAAATCTGAAGGGGAGAGGGTGGGGAGTATGAGGAGTAAACTGAGGCCAGAGAATGCGGGGAGTATGAGTAGCAACCTAACGGAACTGGAGAGGATCTGCAAGGAAGAATGGCAGAGGATCCCTAAATCCGGGTGTGAAAATTTGTTGCATCATTCCCAAGAAGTCTCATGGCTGTACTAGGGTGCTTCTACTCAATACTGAGCAAAGGGTCTGAATACTTATGACCATGTTATATTTCAGTTTTTCTTTTTTAATAAATTTGCACAAATATCTACATTTCTGTTTTTTTCAGTGAGATGAGGTGCAGAGTGTGCATTAATGAGAAAAAAATTAACTTTTTTGAATTTACCAAATAGCTGCAATGAAACACAGAGTGAAAAAGTAAAAGGGTCTGAATACTTTACGTACCTATTGTATGTACCAGGAAGGGGAATATATATATCAGGAGGGGGCACATATACCAGAATGTGAATAAGAGAAGCAATCCGGTGCTGACAGGAAGCAGGGATATGATAAAACAGTAAGGTTTATGGAAGTTTGTTTAAAACATAGTGCAGCATATGGACCCCGTGCAGACCACCAGGGTACAATCTCACGTGTTCTGGCTACACACCTTACTCATGGATTACATGTGAATGAGTATATATATATATATTATATATATATATATATATATATATATATATATATATATATATATATACTAGGTCACCAAAAGGGCTAAGTATTAGACAAGGCCTAAGTTTACAGTATTCATAAACAGGGAAAAAAGATTTTTTTTTTTCAACAATTTATTTCAAAAATTTCTTTAATTTTTTTAGTTTTTTTCCCCTCTATTCCTACTTCCCAATTAGAACATGTAAAATGGTAGCACCAATCTATACCCAGTGATAATATGTATGATTATAATGATTATACTGTTTGCTGTCTATATTACATTATGTTTCACATAAAGCTGGGTGCTGACCGCAATCTAAAAAGCTTCAGGACCACGGTCAGCACCCAGCTTTAACCAGCTCTGCGCTATAAGAGCATGAAATTTCAGAACCAAGGACAGCGGCTGTCATTTTGCACTCTTATAGTACAGTAGCATGGACCGCTCCTGAGTGCTGGAGCCGCCCGGCAGATACGGTAATTTACTGAATAGCGCTAATTGCCGGCTTTTATTAATAAACTTCATTAACCCCTGCTGACACATTCTGTGATGTCAGCTTGTGTCCAGGGAGTGTGGACATACCCAGACACAAGCTGGCAACACAGAAACATGGGGTTAAACCTGCATAAACCTCCGTATTAGCCACATCTGCAGCCTCCCAGCTGACATGCAGCACAGAGGCTGCAGATGGAGTTAATATGCAGGTTAACCCAGGCAAATTCAAACTGTGGACAGCGGCTATGTGTGTGTTTGTGTGTTTCATCGGACAGCATCGGATTTAACAAAATCGTAATGTGAAAGCAGCCTTACAAGTGGGCCTACAGGGCCAGGGACGGTTACTCCTTTACCCCTTCCAAACTTGGCTGGGGTACTATGTCCATGTACCTACTCCTATGGTACATGATTGTACAACAAGGATAGGGGGTCTCTATCTAAAGGTACTGAGACATACCTCAAAAACAAGTGGTTCCATACAGGTAGCAATTAACCTTTGTTATTGCTTGGTGTATATACAGATTAGCTAATTGCCTTGAATACAATTTACTGCTATACACGAGATTGTAATATTATACCATATTGTGTACTGTTTATATTGTGATTTAAGTGACTAAGCGGACCATTTTGAATAGTTTCCTACTCTGTTAAGCCACTCACCATTTTATATCGTTACCTTGTACCCTTATACCCCTGCCCCTCTTTATATCAATTACCCACCTTCACATCTGCAACTTAATTGTGTTGCCCTATGTGACCACTTATCTTGGTTTATGTGGTGGATGGAGACTTGCATTTGTTTCTAAATGTTTTTATTTGTGCTTATGGGAATCCTTTCTTTTGGTTGTGTCACTTATATGTATTAACTAGGTGTACTACCCGGCTTATGCCCGGGTTAAAAAATAACTGCTGTTAGCTATAACAAAATAGAATTTGAATATGTCATATTAATGACCTGTAGGAAAATAGAAGCTGAGCTGTGATTGGTTCCTATAGGCAGCCTAATAAGTCTCCAGCCAACAGTAAACCCTCCCCCCGGCCGGGCAGTATATGTTACCTCACACATACACATAATAGACAGCTCATGTGACTGACATCTTCCTTAATTCTCTATATGGCACATGTGTTGCACATTGGCTGTTTTTAATCAGATGTTTATTTTTGGAAATTAAAGAGAGCACACGTATGAGGCGAGTTGTGTGAGGTGATTTGTGCACATCTGTGTCTGTCTGTGTGGTGTGTGTGTCCCTGGGGTGTGTGTGTGTGTCTGTGGGGTGAGTGCATGTGTCCCTATAGGGTGTGTATGTGTGTGTGTCCCTGTGGGGGGGTCTGTGTGGTGTGTGTGTCTCTGTGTTGTGTGTGCCTCTTTGTGGTGTGTGTGTGTGTCCCTGTGGGGTGAGTGCATGTGTCCCTATAGGGTGTGCATGTTGTGTGTGTCCCTGGGGGGGGGGGTCTGTGTGGTGTATGTGTCTCTGTGTTGTGTGTGTCTCTTTGTGGTGTGTGTGTGTCCCTGTGGGGCGAGTGCATGCGTCCCTATAGGGTGTGTATGTGTGTATGTCCCTGTGGGGGGGGTGTCTGTGTGGAGTGGGTGTGTCTGTGTTGTGTCTCTTTGTGGTGTGTGTGTGTGTCCCTGTGGGGCGAGTGCATGTGTCCCTATAGGGTGTGTATGTGTGTGTGTCCCTGTGGGGGGGGTGTCTGTGTGGGGTGGGTGTGTCTGTGTTGTGTCTCTTTGTGGTGTGTGTGTGTGTCCCTGTGGGGTGAGTGCATGTGTCCCTATAGGGTGTGTATGTGTATGTGTCCCTGTGGGGGGAGGGTCTCTGTGTTGTGTGTCTCTTTGTGGTGTGTGTGTGTCCCTGTGGGGTGAGTGCATGTGTCGCTATAGGGAGTGTGTGTGTCCCTGTAGGGGGTGTGTGTGTCTCTGTGTTGTGTGTCTCTTTGTGGTATGTGTGTGTTTGTTCGGGTGCGTGGTGAGTATCCAATATTGGGGCTGCACCTTAGCGACTATACACTTACTGTTACTCTTTGTGTGTGTGTGGTGTGTATACATGTCCCCGTGCGTTGTGAATATCCCATGTTGGGGCCCCACCTTAGTGACTATATGCTGGTATATGCTGTTAGTCTTTGGCGCTGTCATTAAGCCCCTCTCATTCACATCTGTCAACTGGTAACTGTCACTTTTCTCCTTCGCCTCATTGGGGGACACAGGACCGTGGGTGTTATGCTGCTGTCCACTAGGAGGCGACACTAAGCAATCTGCAAAAGAGTAACAGTGGCTCCTCCTCCTCAGTATACACCCCTGGGGCAGGCACTGCCTCCTCAGTTTTTGCTTAGTGTCGAAGGAGGCACACGACCATTTTTACTCTCTATTTATTTCATCCTTTTTTCTTCCAATGAAGAAAAGTGGGTCCGGTGTGGCCCCCGGCATGCTCCTTCCTCGGCCACCCACTGTTGGGGCGCTGGGTTGAAGTTGAGATTCCTTACATATGCCGTACTCCTTTCTCGGCCTCCCACTGTTGGGTTGCTGGGTTAAAGTTGAGACAGCCCAGCATAACATCCACCTTCCTCACTCCCTTGGGGTCCTGAGTTGAAGCCAGAGCTGGACTACCTGCCAGATGACGTCCCCCTAATCACCTCTGGGTGCTTAGGCTGAGGCACCACAGGTATCAGCAGCACATGCTGCATTCTGGGCTGGGACTCTAGATGGATGCCTGCAGGCTTCAGTCCCACTGTGTGCTCCTGATGGGCACATGTTACAGCATGGCACATGGAGCCTTCAGCCCTGCTGCGTGCTCCTGAGGGGCACTCGTTACAGCAGGGGCACTTGTTACGGCACGGCACATGGAGACTTCAGCCCCGCTGCGTGCTCCTGAGGCACATGGATCCTCAGCCCTGCTGCATGATCCTGAGGGGCACATACTTCCAGCAAGCTCCAGCTCCAACACTGCAGCACTCCCCAGGAACCCAGCCCTGCTGTGTGTTCCTAAAGGGGCCAGGAGACACCTTGCAGGCAGCAGACCTTCTGTGCCCCTGCATACAGCCGGCACCCATTTACTGCAGCCGGACTCCAGGACTCATGGGGCCACCACTGCCCTGTCGCCTGAAGGGCCGGGGGACTCCAGGCTGCCAGCAGTAACAGGAGCACAGTCTTACCTGTGCCCCTCCATGTTACCTGCATCGGCTCTGTAGACTGTTTCAGGAGCCCCAGTCCTGGGTGCTCCTGCCGAGGCCACCTCTGTGCCGCCGCGACTATGCTCTGGAGGTCCGGCGGGGTCCGGGTCCGTTCCGCCAACCCCCGGGACCTCCGCGCCGGCCTGGAGCTATTTTCGGCTCCATTGTTCTACTTTAGGCCGCGGCTTCGGCCTAGCGCGAAGCCGCCGCCCCTTCCTCCGCCCCCGGCCGCCCCCTGATGATGATAATGACGTCATGGCAGGGGCGGACCGGAGCTGCAGGGGGAATTTTCTCTCACAGAGCTTCGCGCTCTTTTCAAGGTTCCCCCCCTCCCTCCTCCTTCCCACATAAACATGCAAGCAGCTCTCACAGGAGAGCCTGTAGCATTGTTAAAGCAGGACCAAGTGTGCCTGCCAGTAAAGTGCAGATTGCTTCTGCATCTGTCCTCTTGTCCCTGTCACAATGCAACTTCCATTCCTCCCATGGAGTGACAAACAATGTGGGGGTACAGTACCAGCTGGACTGTATACTGGCCCACAGAACCCTCCTCTGTATACATTACAAGAATTGAGGGAACATAGGGAGTCAATGTCCATCTCTGGACCCAGCCATTATATAGGCGGCAGCATCGCTTTAGCCGTGTAGGGTTCACACAGTCTTGGATGGTACCGTCAGCACAGCTTTGCTGTGCGGTGGTCTCCCATAGCAACAGCAGAGCAACCTGCAGGGCTATATATCCTGCTGCAACTTGTTCTCTGTACACCTGCAATACAAAGGGCAGTGCAAACATGTTAGCTTCTCCAGCGTTACCCTATAATAACGTTTCTGGTTCCCAGAGCTACACATGCAGAGTCTCTCTGCCAGCGCACGGGCCACTGCACTACTGATCCAGGTACCTGTTGGTACGCCTAGCCAACCTTATGACTTTGCATAGGGGTTGCTAGGTTAAGGTAAGACACCGACGGGCCCTTACCTTGGTCTCCCAACGTTGAGAGAGGTCATTTGATATTCAGGCGTCTCAGCTACTCTTACAACGTACCTCTATCTGGGCTCCCACGCAGCGGGGACAACTGGATTGTGGTGGACCTTCCACGAGTTTACCTGACAGGTTCTTTCGTGGCCCCCTTTCCCCCCTCTGGTACAGCTCAGTTGAAGTTGCTACAACCCAAACATTGTCCGACAATGTCAGGCGTCCCAAGAATGATCGATAACCGTCTCCAGACCCCACATTTGGAGTTCTGGATGGCGGTGAGGACAGCCAAGTCCCACAAGACGCTGATTTAAATACACGTGTTCCGCAGCTTCACGGGTAATTCACCTAACGGTCTCTGAAACCTACGACCTATAGCATATCCTCAACTCCCCATGGTTGGGGCGCTGGGTTGTAGCCGAGATTGCTATATGCCATACTCCTCCTCGCCTCCCCATTGCTGGGGACTCGGGTTGAAGTTGCGATTTCTCGACGCCTACCCAGCCTCCCTCCCTAGGCTACAAAACCAGAGCTCTGGGTCGCAAGAGTGGACCACGAGCCCAGCTACCATCTCCTCACTGCACCTATATTAGGTACTCGAGTTGAGATAACACGCGCAAAACACTCTACACAGCCCGCTCCGAAGCAGGAGCTAGCTGACTCCCGACTGCATCATCCCAATGGATGGGCCCTCCTGTTCACAGGTTTACCCGGCCTCTCGCCCCAGACTCACAGATAGAACTCTGAGTTGCAGGACACGGATCAAGAGCCCAGCTGCCAATCTTCTCACCACACCTATAATAGATACTTGGGTTGAGATTACACGCGCAAACAATCTGCACAGCCCGCTCTGAAGCAGGACCTCGCAGATCCCCAACTGCATTAATCCAATGCATGGGCCCTCCGGTCCCCTGTATGACCGTGGTCCGTCCCTTCTTCAACGCAGTCCGTCCCTTCTCAACTCAGGAGTCAAAAGCGAATTCTGTGAGACCAGAAGATCATAAATACAAAGTTTTTCCTAGTCTAAAGTTGTCAAAGGAGTCTCCCATATCTGGACGACGTATTCATCAATGCATGACTTTCAGGGACTGTGTACACAGTGTCACCTTCACTTTGCATGCTAAGAAGACTCGGTTAGCGGATCGACCGCCACAAGTCTACCACAACTCCACGGCCACTCCAGGAGTCCCAGCTCCGCTGCGTACTCATGAAGGCCACATGCTGCAGCATCACATATGGAGTCTCAGCCTTATTGGACACACAGCATCGGATGAAAACAGCGGCCTTTAGCCGCAACACATCCACAGGTCTAGTCATGTTTCCCCAGACAGGGCACGGATTCTTCGTCTAGGAATGCACAGTCTCCTTCAGCGGTCTCCTGAGTTCTTCACAACTGCCACGAGAGTCCTACACAACTGCCACGAGAGTCCTACACAAAATAGTGGCAGCGTTGGAGGCAGTTCCATTGGCTCAGCTGCATCTCCGGCTTTTTTTGCATTTATCCATGTTCTGGCTTGGCACGAGAACAGGATGTGGTTCTAGGTACCCCGTCACAATGCACACTGCAGTACCCTTGTCCAGATCTGAATGAGAGTCTTGGGAAGGATGGTTGCCTCTATGGAAGCGGTGCCGTTTGCTCAACTTCACCTCAGGCCTCTCCAACGGGCAATTCTGACTTCGTGGAACAGGAATCCTTCTGCCCTGGACAAGTTATTCCGGTTGTCACCTGCAGCAAGGAGTTCCCTCCATTGGTGGCTCAAACCTTGTTCCCTCACAAGGGGGAGGTCCTTTCTACCGGTTTGCTGGAAGATAGTCACCACCGTCGCAAGCCTCAGCGGATGGGGAGCGGTACATTGTCATCACACAGCGCAGGGAACATGGTCCCCAGCGGAGTCGGCCGAGCCCATCAATCTCCTGGAAATCCGGGCCATATTTCTAGCTCTGAAGGCCTTTCATTCCATGCTGGCAGGCACACAGGTACGGATTCAGTCGGACAATGCCACGGCCGTGGCATACATCAACCATCAAGGCGGAACACACAGTCTTCAGGCCATGCACGAAGTGCAACGCATTCTCCACTGGGCAGAATCGACGAACTCAACGCTGTCAGCAGTTCATATCCCAGGAGTGGAGAACTGGGAAGCGGATTTTCTCAGTCGTCAGGGCATGGACTCGGGAGAGTGGTCCCTACACCCCGACGTGTTCCAACAAATCTGCCGTCGCTGGGGGACCCCGGACGTGGACCTGATGGCATCTCGCCTCAACACGAAGGTTCCCATGTTTATGGCCAGATCTCACGACCCGCAAGCACTAGGGGCGGATGCCCTAGTTCAGAGCTGGTCCCAGTTCCAGCTGCCTTACATCTTCCCTCCTCTGCCTCTCATTCCCAGAGTAGTGCGGAAGATAAAACAAGAGGGCATTCAATTCATTCTCATAGCCCCAGACTGGCCCAGACGGGCATGGTACGCCGATCTCGTCCAGCTCGCGGCGGACGTTCCTTGGCGCCTCCCTTGTCGTCCTGACCTTCTGTCGCAGGGGCCGTTTTACCACCAGAATTCAGACGCCCTGAATTTGATGGCGTGGCCCTTGAGACCTGGGTACTAACCCAAGGGGGTTTCTCCCCTGCCGTTATTCAGACCATGATCAGAGCACGGAAGTCGGCATCGGCAAAGATTTATCATCACACCTGGAAGGCTTTCTTCGCATGGTGCTCTTCTCGAGATCAACCCCCTCTTCCCTATTCCTTGCCGCTAGTTCTAGGGTTCCTTCAGTCGGGGTTGGAGTCTGGTCTCTCACTAGGTTCCCTTAAGGGTCAGGTTTCGGCTCTTTCAGTACTTTTTCAATGTCGCCTTGCTGTTAAGCCGCAGGTTAAAACTTTTCTCCAGGGAGTTAATCGCATCGTCCCTGCGTACAAACGTCCGTTAGATACATGGGACCTTACCTGGTACTTACGGCTCTGCAGGAACCTCCCTTTGAACCTCTTCGGGATATCTCCCTCCACTTTCTGGTTCTGAAGGTGGTTTTTCTAGTGGCTATCACTTCTCTTCGCCGAGTGTCCGAACTCTCGGCGCTTTCCTGTAAGCCACCCTTCCTGGTGTTCCATCAGGACAAGGTCGTCCTCCGTCCGGTGCCGTCATTCCTGCCTAAGGATGTCTCTCTTTCCATTTGAATGAGGATATTTCATTGCCTTCCTTTTGCCCTGCTCCGGTTCACAGGTTCGAACGAGCCCTGCATACTCTGGGTCTCGTCAGGGTGCTTCGCATTTATGTCTCCAGATCTGCACATTTCCGTAAGTCAGACGCTCTGTTCATTCTGACGGAAGGCCCCTGTAAGGGTATGCCAGCTTCCAAGGCTACACTGGCTAGATGGATTAGATCAGCTATCTATAGGCCTACAAGATGAAAACTACTCCTCTTCCAGCGGGGATCAAGGCACATTCTACCCGAGCCGTGGGGGCCTCCTGGGCCATTCGGCACCAAGCCTCGGCTCCCCAAGTGTGTAAGGCGGCCACCTGGTCGAGCTTACACACTTTTACCAAGCACTACCGTGTTCATACCCAGTCCTCGGCGGACGCTAGTCTGGGTAGGTGCATCCTTCAGGCGGCGGTTGCCCACCTGTAGGTATTTTTCTGTTCACTGACTTGTTCAGTATCATTAGTTCCATTGTCTTTCCCACCCAGGGACTGCTTTGGGACGTCCCACGGTCCTGTGTCCCCCAATGAGGCGAAGGAGAAAAGGAGAATTTTGTATACTTACCGTAAATTCCTTTTCTCTTAGCCTCTAATTGGGGGACACAGCACCCACCCTGTTGGCCATACGGCCTTGTTTCTAGTGGTTTTTGTTACTATTATATTGTTACTTTATGGCCTTGCCAGGCTTTGTTGGTATTGGTTAACCTTGTTACTTCTCCTACTGCTTTAGCACAAAACTGAGGAGGCAGTGCCTGCCCCAGGGGTGTATACTGAGGAGGAGGAGCCACTGTTACTCTTTTGCAGATTGCTTAGTGTCGCCTCCTAGTGGACAGCAGCATAACACCCACGGTCCTGTGTCCCCCAATTAGAGGCTAAGAGAAAAGGAATTTACGGTAAGTATACAAAATTCTCCTTTTTCCCTATTATGTAGATAGGGGCAAAATTGTTTGGTGAATTGAAATGCACGGGGTTAAAATTTCGCCTCACAGCATAGCCTATGACACTCTCAGGGTCCAGACGTGTGACTATGCAAAATTTTGTGGCTGTAGCTGGCAGCTGTCGATTTTCCTCCAACACTTTTCCAATCACTTTTTCCTCATTATGTAGATAGGGGCAAAATTGTTTGGTGAACTGGAACGCGCAGGTTTAAAATTTCGCCTCACAACATAGCCTATGACGCTCTCGGGGTCCAGACATGTGACTGTGCAAAATTTTGTGGCTGTAGTTGCGACAGTGTAGATGCCAATCCCGGATATACATACACATACATACATACATACATACACACATTCAGCTTTATATATTAGATAAATCACTTGGTTTTCACTTGCAAATGGTTGTGCGCGTTTCTATATAGAGGCTTCTCTAATCTTCAGACTGCATATTTTGCCTGTAGAACGCAGCACCCACCACCTTATACTGTCCAGGCAGTGCACCCCTCTCCTCTAGCTCAAGTAAAACCATGTGTCATTAGCCAACTGGATGACATCTCTAAAGAGACCATACATAATGAATGTGATGATATGATAGGAAATGCCAGAGAAGCAAGTTCTACTTCAGCTTATGTATGGAGAAATGAGGGACACAATGCCGGTGTAACAGGCCAGATTAACCCCCCGACCAGAATATACCCGGGGTTAAAGTGGCCTAGCCCAGATTATACCCCGGGTATATTCTGGCCTAGCCCAGTTTATACCCCGGGGTATAAACTGGGCTAGCCCAGAATATACCCCCCTGGGCCAGAATATACCCGGGTATATTCTGGCCTAGCCCAAACTAGTCTGACTCACCGTGGCCGGGACTCCGGTTTAGACAGGCGTTTGCTTCTTCCTCCTTGTCACGGGTGGACCGCGCCTGCCGGTAGTGGGGCCCGGTTGAGTGCAGATCAAAAGGAAGAGACGTCTAGTGGGAACAGATTAAGGGGTTAATTTGTCGTGACGCCACCTATGAGAGATTCAGTAACTTTACCGACGCTGCTGGGCCTCCGGGGGATGGAATGCAGCAAGATGGAACGCTCCCCACAGGCTGAGCGGTGATCCCCGAAGGCTGGAGCTGCACAAGATGTTGTGAGGCAGCTGCGGTTACCTTAGCATGCGGATGAACAGTTCATAAGAAGGCACGACACTGTAAGTCTCTGTAACGGGTTCTTTACTGTAACCAGCAGGCAATACATGGTATACAGTTTGTAGGTAGTGGACCGGGTGGACTCAGCAATGACCAGTGTGTTCTCAGAGATCCGCAGTGTTCCTCCATTCTGTCTAAGTACTGTGCCGTTGTCGCCCAGAAATACCAGGTGGGGTACAGGGAGGCTGCTTGAACGCCCTATCCGGGGTATACGTTCCGGATGCTTTGGGGAGCCTTGGGTCCCTTGGTGGGTACACCACTGGTTAGACGACTGGATTTGGCGATGGTGGGGTGCTCCTGTAAAGCGGTCCCTCCACTCTTCTGGTTCGCATAGCAGAGCTGAACTGCTGCTAGCTTCGGTACCAGCAAACCGGCTGTAGATGGGCACGGGGTGATTTTGAGCCCGCATTTTGACACCCGTTAGTCCGGTTGGTAGTGCACCAGGAGTAATGATGCTCAACTGTGATGGCGGTAGGGAGATGGCCGGTAGAAGGTGGCCAGGGGGCCGCACGAGACTGTGCAACCCCCTCTCCTAAGTTGCAGAGGTCTTCGAGGTTGCTGTTACACCCTCCGTCTCTAACTCCAACTCTCAAATCTCAACTTAAACTTAAACTTCCACTACACACTACCCTTGCACTCCGCCCACCAGGACCTGATTTGCCCTCTATGCTAGGTGATGCATGCAGAGTATGGATCTCTGAGTTAACTCTGTGATTGCTGGGTCAGAGAATATTGCTGCTGCATTTATGGCTGCAATACCCTCCTGTGACGCACTCGGTGAGGGGCGCCACAATACCCCGGGGTATAAACAGGCCTAGGCCAGATCATACCCCTCTGTATACCACAGCAGCTGTACATCAGGGGCCCAAGCCGTGCACAGGGCCCCAAGCAACGCATGTGAGCCCGAGGCTGCACAAAGTGGCCCCAGGAAGCAGAAAGTGGCCCTACGCAACGTACAGGGGCCTCAGACAGTGCTAGGGCCTCAGGCAGCGCATGGGGGCCCGAGGCAGAACACAGGGGCCCCAGGCTACACACAGGATCCCAGGCTACACACAGGGGCCCCAGCCAGCATACAAGAACCCCAGGCACTGCACGGGGCCCCAGGCGGTGCACAAGGCCCCAGGCAGCACAAAGTGGCCCCAGGCAGCACAAAGTGGCTCCAGGCAACATACAGGCCACTTTGTGCTGCCTGGGGCCCCTGTATGCTGCATGTGGCCCCTGTGTGTATCCTGGGATCCTGTGTGATGCTGGGGCCGCTAGTACTGCCTGGGGCACCTGTATGTTGCCTGGGGCCCCTTTGTGCTACCTGGGGCTCTTGTACGCTGCATGGGGCCCCTGTGTGTAGCCTGGGATCCTGTGTACTGCCTGGGGCCCCTGTATGTTGCCTGGGGCCACATTGTGCTGCCTGGGACCACTTTGTGCTGCCTGGGGCCCTTGTATGCAGCATGGGGCCCCTGTGTGTAGCCTGGGATCCTGTGTGTAGCATGGGGCCCTAGCACTGCCTGGGGCCCCTGTATGTTGCCTGGGGCCACTTTGTGCTGCCTGGGGCCCTTGTATGCTGCATGGGGCCCCTGTGTGTATCCTGGGATCCTGTGTGATGCTGGGGCCGCTAGTACTGCCTGGGGCACCTGTATGTTGCCTGGGGCCCTTTGTGCTACCTGGGGCTCTTGTACGCTGCATGGGGCCCCTGTGTGTAGCCTGGGATCCTGTGTGCAGCCTGGGGCCCTAGTACTGCCTGGGGCCCCTGTATGTTGCCTGGGGCCACATTGTGCTGCCTGGGACCACTTTGTGCTGCCTGGGGCCCTTGTATGCAGCATGGGGCCCCTGTGTGTATCCTGGGATCCTGTGTGTAGCATGGGGCCCCTAGCACTGCCTGGGGCCCCTGTATGTTGCCTGGGGCCACTTTGTGCTGCCTGGGGCCCTTGTATGCTGCATGGGGCCCCTGTGTGTAGCCTGGGATCCTGTGTGTAGCCTGGGGCCCCTAGCACTGCCTGGGGCCCCTGTATGTTGCTGGGGCCACTTTGTGCTGCCTGGGGCCACTTTGTGCTGCCTGGGACCTTGTATGCTGGCTGGGGCCCCTTTGTGTAGCCTGGGATCCTGCGTGTAGCCTGGGGCCTCTAGTACTGCCTGGGGCCCTGTATGTTGCCTGGGGCCACATTGTGCTGCATGAGGCCCTTTGTGCTGCCTGGGGCTCTTGTATACTGCATGGGGCCCCTGTGTGTAGCTTGGGATCCTGTGTGTAGCTGGGGCCCCTGTATGTTGCCTGGGGCCACATTGTGCTGCCTGGGGCCACATTGTGCTGCCTGGGGCACCTGTATGCTGCATGTGGCCCCTGTGTGTAGCCTGGGATCCTGTGTGTATCCTGAGGCCCCTAGTACTGCCTAGGGCCCCTGTATGTTGCCTGGGCCACTTTGTGCTACCTGGGGCCACTTTGTGCTGCCTGGGGCCCTTGTATGCAGCATGGGGCCCCTGTGTGTAGCCTGGGATCCTGTGTGTAGCGTGGGGCCCCTAGCACTGCCTGGGGCCCCTGTGTGTAGCCTGTGATCCTGTATGTAGCCTGGGGCCCCTAGTACTGCGTGGGGCCCCTGTATGTTGCCTGGGGCCACATTATGCTGCCTGGGACCACTTTGTGCTGGCTGGGGCCCTTGTATGCTGGCTGGGGCCCCTGTGTGTAGCCTGGGATTCTGTGTGTAGCCTGGGGCCCCTAGTACTGCCTGGGGCCCCTGTATGTTGCCTGGAGCCACATTGTGCTGCATGAGGCCCCTTAGTGCTGTCTGGGGCTCTTGTACGCTGCATGGGGCCCCTGTGTGTAGCCTGGGATCCTGTGTGCAGCCTGGGGCCCCTAGTACTGCCTGGGGCCCCTGTATGTTGCCTGGGGCCACATTGTGCTGCCTGGGACCACTTTGTGCTGCCTGGGGCCCTTGTATGCAGCATGGGGCCCCTGTGTGTAGCCTGGGATCCTGTGTGTAGCATGGGGCCCTAGCACTGCCTGGGGCCCCTGTATGTTGCCTGGGGCCACTTTGTGCTGCCTGGGGCCCTTGTATGCTGCATGGGGCCTTTGTGTGTAGCCTGGGATCCTGTGTGTAGCCTGGGGCCCCTAGCACTGCCTGGGGCCCCTGTATGTTGCCTGGAGCCACATTGTGCTGCATGAGGCCCATTAGTGCTGTCTGGGGCTCTTGTATGCTGCATGGGGCCCCTGTGTGTAGCTTGGGATCCTGTGTGTAGCCTGGGGCCCCTATTACTGCCTGGGGCCCCTGTATGTTGCCTGGGGCCACTTTGTGCTGCCTGGGGCCACTTTGTGCTGCCTGGGGCCACTTTGTGCTGCCTGGGGCCTTTTTATGCAGCATGGGGCCCCTGTGTGTAGCCTGGGATCCTGTGTGTAGCGTGGGGCCCCTAGCACTGCCTGGGGCCCCTGTGTGTAGCCTGCGATCCTGCATGTAGCCTGGGGCCCTAGTACTGCGTGGGGCCCCTGTATGTTGCCTAGGGCCACATTGTGCTGTCTGGGACCACTTTGTGCTGCCTGGGGCACTTGTATGCAGCATGGGGCCCCTGTGTGTAGCCCGGGATCCTGTGTGTAGCCTGGGGCCCCTAGTACTGCCTTGGGCCCCGGTATGTTGCCTGGGGCCCCTTTGTGCTACCTGGGGCTCTTGTATGCTGCATGGGGCCCCTGTGTGTGTAGCCTGGGATCCTGTATGCAGCCTGGGGCCCCTAGTACTGCCTGGGGCCCCTGTACGTTGCCTGGGGCCACTTTGTGCTGCCTGGGGCCCCTGTATGCTGCATGTGGCCCCTGTGTGTAGCCTGGGATCCTGTGTGTAGCCTGGGGCTCCTAGTACTGGCTGGGTCCCCTGTATGTTGCCTGGGGCCCCTTTGTGCTACCTGGGGCCCTTGTATGCTGGCTGGGGCCCCTGTGTGTAGCATGGGATCCTGTGTGTAGCCTGGGGCCCCTGTGTGCTGCCTCGGGCCCCCATGCGCTGCCTGGGGCCCCTAGCACTGCCTGGGGCCCCTTTGTGCTGCCTGAGGCCCCTGTACGTTGCGTAGGGCCACTTTCTGCTGCCTGGGGCCACTTTGTGCAGCCTCGGGCCCACATGCGTTGCTTGGGGCCCTGTGCACGGCTTGGGCCCCTGATGTACAGCTGCTGTGGTATACAGAGGGGTATAATCTGGCCTAGGCCTGTTTATACCCCGGGGTATAGTTTGGCCTAGGCCACTTTAACCCGCGTATATTCTGATCGGGGAGTTAGTCTGGCCTGTTACACCGGAAATAAAACCAGACATTTTGTTTAAAAATTGGGAGAAACAATTTAAAGATCCAGACATAGGAGCTAAAATAAGAGAGGGCTGGGGCAGATTTTGTAAGTCAACGCTAACGAGAGATGGAGAGAAACGCAATCTAGAATCATCCATAAAGTGATGTACACATCCAGTCTACCAGCTGCTCCCCTCACTGTTAGGGTGGAGGCACACTGGCGTTGAACTCGCACGAGTTTAAAGCGAGAAAAATTCGCATTGCACTCAGACCTGTATCTTTCAATGATACAGGTCACACCAATGCGAGTTTCACGCATTACACTCGCTTTGCGAGATCAATCCGAGTGCAATCGCAGCATGCTTTGATTGCACGCGATTCCCTCGCGCGAGAGGCCATTATAAGTATATGGGTGCGAGTCAAACTCGCACCCATACAGCACACGGTGCGAGAGTCGCACCCTGTGCTGTTAAATTCTAGTTCCCGATTTCCCGGTACAGTAAGTAATCATCTTGCACCACTGTGTCAGCGGTGCCAGATCATTACTGAGCACCCAGCTTCTGGGCACCTCTTTATAATTTAGGGGCTTAAAGTGCATATGCAGCATCTGTGCGGCATATGAGAAGAGATGCTGCATATGTGGCAATGTGTCCGGGCATAAAGGGTTAACATGGGGCAATTACCTTGTCACCATGTCTCCAGGGATTGCCCCCCTCCCTAGAGACATGGTGCTTATCATCATTGGTGGTTCAGGGGTTAACTTGCTATATTACTGAATAGCCGGCATTTGTCGGCTTTCATTCATGTGCTCTGACAGCCGGCGGGTCCTGGCTGTCAGAGCGAGGTAGATACGCTCTTACCGTATATGCTCCTCCTGGGACAGCTCATCAATGTGGAGCTGTCCCAGGTACTTAGAATAATAGGGTACCGCGGCCGCTGTCCATGGAGGAGGTGCTGAAATGTTCATCTCCATGGAGATGATTACTTACTGTACAGGCAATGCGGGAAATTTAAACTCTGTGGCTTTGACAGCTGCAAAGCTTTAATTTCCCGACAAATGCTACCCGCGGTCCTTCAGGACCGTGGACAGCATCACAATCACGCAGCACACACGCACTCACACCTCACAATCACAGCACACTAACATACATACAGCCAGCCACACACACCATACTCGCACCATACACACCCACAAACACGCACAGCACTCGCATCATTGTCATGCATCAAAAACGCAGCGTTTTTGATGCATGATAGTGTGCCTCCACCCTTAGGTTGCCCAAAATGCAAAGAAGCGTCTACGGACCTATCACACGGGCTATGGACATGTCCACAATACAAACATTCTGGGACCAAATTATTAAATGCATTGAAAAAGTTTGGGATGTAAAGTTCAGTCCCTCACACCTTCTGATCATGGTTCATTACTGGGGTATCAACCCATGAGCCCTAAAATATACAAACATTCCCCTAAACTGCTACATTGAATGATATTACTAGCAAAAAGACTGCTGGAACCATCATTACCTACATTACAATGCCATTGTCTATAAGGACTAGATGCAGAACGTAATAAAGAACGTATAGACGATTTCTTTATAAATGGAGTTTATTTGTTGTCAGATATTGCAGCAAAGAGACGGTGACCCCGCTTCTGTCATCTGCCCGGGATCTGAAAAATGAAGCCATAATCTCGACGAGAGACTGATCATGTCCTGATGCTGAAGAAACTGAGACAAAATAACGACCTGTAAGGCTGGGGTCACACTTGGCATGAGTTTTTTTAGTGCCGTTTTTTCATTTCTGCATGTGTCTTTTAAGGTGTGGGATGGCTCCCTGCGTTATTAAATCCGCACCAAAAAATAGTGCATGTACTATTTTTTGGTGCGTTTTTGTAACATGGGCCCCTATGGAAAACGCATGCATTTTTAAGAAAACGCATGCGTTTTTGGATGGTACTAATGTACCATGCGTTTTTGCATGCGTTTTTGATGTCAGCTAGTCACATAATAGCAAAAACGCACACAAAAACGCATGGTACTGTCACACATGCGTTTTTGCTTTTAAGACATGTGTTTTTGCTATTAGGACATGCGTTTTTTAACATGGGGGCCTATGGGTGCGTTTTTACATGTTTTATTAAAAACGCAGGTCTCCAAAAACTCATGCAAAAAAACGCAAGTGTGACCCCAGCCTAAGAGGTTTGTCAAAATCAAGAGGATTTCTGGTGCTTATATGTGGGCGATACAAATCGTAGAAGTCTGATATTACTATATTATATAAGATTGTAAATGTAAATTATTAATAATAATAATAATAATAAAAATAATAAATGGTTTTACCGTATATACTCGTGTATAAGCCGAGTTTTTCAGCCCAAACTTTGGGCTGAAAAGTCTCCCCCTCGACTTATACATGAGTCAATACGGGTGGGGGCTGTGGAGGCTGGAGGAGGCGGGGGGAGGCTGCTCTATGAGCGGCCCTGTCACGTGGGGCCGCTCATTATATATGCACTGCTTCCCCCTGTCAATCAGCGGCAGGGGGAAGCAGTTCACATATGCCCCCAAATGCTGGCACTCTCCCCCCTTGTGAGGGTCCCCCCCGCTGGTTATATTACCATCCCGGTCTTCTGATCAACGCCGCTCCTCGGTGCTCCGTCCGTCCAGCTACATCCGGGATCCCCGGCCGTCGCAGGCATATGACGTCATAGTGCGACGGCCGGAGATCCCGGATGCTGCGAGGACGGAGGACGGAGCATGAAGAACGGAGCACCGAGGAGCGGCGCTGATCAGAAGACCGGGATGGTAAGATAAGCAGATGGGGGGTGAGTGCCAGCATTTGGGGGCAGCTGGGTACCCCCAGGGGGCTGCTGGGTACCCCTGGGGGCTGCTGGATACCCCTTGGGGGCTGCTGGGTACCCCCAGGGGGCTGCTGGATACCCCTTGGGGGCTGCTGGGTACCCCCAGGGGGCTGCTGGGTACCCCTGGAGGCTGCTGGGTACCCCCAGGGGGCTGCTGGATACCCCTAGGGGCTGCTGTATTACCCCTGGGGGCTGCTGTATACCCCCAGGGCTACTGTATATACTGCTGGGGTCTGTATACCACTGGGGCTGCTGTATACTACCGCTGGGGCTGCTATATACTACCACTGGGGCTGCTATATACTACCACTGGGACTGCTGGGGCTGCTATATACTACTACCGCTGGGGCTGCTATATACTACCACTGGGGCTGCTGGGGCTGCTATATACTACCACTGGGGCTGCTGGGGCTGCTATATACTACTGCTGGGGATGCTATATACTACCACTGGGGCTGCTATATACTACTGCTGGGGCTGCTATATACTACCACTGGGGCTGCTGGGGCTGATATATACTACCACTGGGGCTGCTTGGGATGCTATATACTACCACTGGGGCTGCTATATACTACCACTGGGGCTGCTATATACTACCACTGGGGCTGCTATATACTACTGCTGGGGATGCTATATACTACCACTGGGGCTGCTATATACTACCACTGGGACTGCTGGGGCTGCTATATACTACCACTGGGGCTGCTGGGGCTGCTATATACTACCACTGGGGCTGCTGGGGATGCTATATACTACCACTGGGGCTGCTATATACTACCACTGGGGCTGCTGGGGATGCTATATACTACCACTGGGGCTGCTATATACTACCACTGGGGCTGCTGTATACTACCACTGGGGAAGCCTGTATACCACTGGGGGGGGCCTGTATACCACACTGCTGGGGGCTGTATACCTGTGCTAGGGTCCACCCTCGGCTTATACACGAGTCAATAGGTTTTACTAAATTTATTTGTTATATAAACAAATGTAAATAAGTGTTATGTTAGATAAATTATGTATTTATTGTGTTAGATAAATGTTATGTATAGGTAAATTATGTATAGATAAATTATGTATAGATACATTATGTTAGCTAAATGTTATCTATAGATAATTTATCTATACAAAAAGTATATCTGAGGCTGGGGTCACACTTGCGTTTTTTTCATGAGTTTTTGGAGACCTGCGTTTTCAAAAACGCATGTAAAAACGCACCCATAGGCCCCATGTTAAAAAACGCATGCCCTAATAGCAAAAACGCATGGCTTAATAGCAAAAACGCATGTCTAAAGTGCCATGCGTTTTTGGCATGAGTTTTTGCACTTATGTCATTAGCTGACATCAAAAACGCATGCAAAAACGCATGGTACATTAGTACCATTTAGTACCATCCAAAAACGCATGCATTTTCCATAGGGGCCCATGTTAAAAAACGCATGTGTTTTTAAAACAGCACCAAAAAATAGTTCATGCACTTTTTGTGGGTGCTGATTTAAAAACGCATGTAAAAATGCAGGGTGCCATCAGACACCTTAAAAAAACGCATGCAGAAATGAAAAAAACGCATACAGAAACGCATACTTTTTTTAAAGGCACTAAAAAAAATCATGCCAAGTGTGACCCCAGCCTAACATAATTTATCTACAGATAGCATTTATCTAA
Source organism: Allobates femoralis (assembly GCA_033576535.1). Classification (NCBI taxonomy): domain Eukaryota; kingdom Metazoa; phylum Chordata; class Amphibia; order Anura; family Aromobatidae; genus Allobates; species Allobates femoralis. The sequence goes on from JARQOC010000002.1 coordinate 77,038,824, forward strand.
CAATTTATCTATGCAAAATGTTTATCTTACATAATGTATCTATACAAAAAGTATATCTAAGGCTAGGGTCACACTTGTGTTTGCAATCCAGTTACTGGATCCAGTTTCTCATCCTGAAAACCTGATCAGGTACCTGACCCATAGACTCCAATGTTAACAATTGTTTGCCAAAGTGTAATCTGTCTACTGGATCCAGTTTTTGAGAAGTCAGGTTTTAATAGGGTCTGCAACATTTTTTGGCTTTTTAGCAAAACCTGATCAGTTTTTTAAGATGGGACTCTATGGGAACCTGATCCAGTACCTGATGGTACATATAGGTACCATCAGGTACCTGATCAGGTACCTGATCTGATAAAAATGCCTCCAAACAGACAAGGGGAAAAACTAGCTCCAGTAATGCATCCAGTTACTGGATGCAAGCTCCCAAGTGTGACCCCAGCCTAACATAATTTATCTATACATAACATTTATCTAACATAATTTATGTTATCCTGGGGTCACACTTGGCATGAGTTTTTTTAGTGACTTAAAAAAAACTCATGCGTTTCTGCATGCTTTTTTTCATTTCTGCATGGGTTTTTTAAGGTGTCTGATGGCTCCCTGCGTTTTTGCATGTGTTTGTAAATCAGCACCCAAAAATAGTTCATGCACTATTTTTTGGCCCTTTTTTCAAAACGCATGCGTTTTTTTAACATGTGCCCCTATGGAAAACGCATGGTACTAATGTACCCTGCGTTTTTGCATGCGTTTTTGATGTTAGCTAATCACATAATTGCAAAAACGCACACAAAAATGCATGGTACTGTCACACGTGTTTTTGCTATTAGGACATGCGTTTTTTAACATGGGGGCCTATCAGTGCGTTTTTTCATGTTTTTGTAAAAATGCAGGTCTCCAAAAACTCATGAAAAAAACGCAAGTGTGATCCCAGCCTTAGATATACTTTTTGTATGAATTATGTAAGATAAATGTTTTGCATAGATAAATTATGTTACATAAATGTTATGTATCTTTTGTTTTCTTAAATAAGTTGAAAAAAATTCAACCCAAAAATATATGTTTTTTTTAAACTGTAATTTGTCTCCTTCTCTTTCCGGCCTCCTTCTCCCCTGTCTCCTATTTCATTTTTATTTCCTCTCCTTTTATTTATTTAAGTGTCTCTTACTTGTTTTTCTGTTTTGTTAAACCCCCTAAGAAAATGATAAGAATTATTGTAAAATACCTGCTGTCAGGGTCGGGTCCTCCCCGTCTGTTTTTTTCCCCTTCTCACGATGATCGATAGTGAATTTGGTTTAATTTCCAATCGCCTTTGACTGAAGTTTATCAACAGCATCAGCTGCTGATGCTCCTCAGTCAACAGCCGGAACCAAAATGACACTGACTGATCTGTGCAGGCTCTATTTAAAGAGACAGCTGTGATGTCATAATGACCAACTGCCGATGTGGTCATGTGACCACCTGCCGATGTGGTCATGTGACCACCTGCCTGTGATGTCAGAGCGGAATCTTGGCCTTAGTGAAAGTTCTGATCTGTTTAACTAAAGCTGATTCATTATATACAGTTAAAAGTTTCTTCTATAAATACAAAGCCAAGAAAGAGGAGGGCACCGCCAATATAGAGCAGGCGGAAAGGGATCCCTCCACAACCTGTCAGGTACGTTTAACCAAAGAAGAAAGAAGGGGGTGTCATGAAAGTGATACAACCTATTTTAGGCCCACGTCACACACACAGATATTTGTGCAGATATTGTTCACAGATCTCTGGTTGCAGTGAAATTATGGACACATTAATCCATTTATACACAGCCACAAAATGGAACAATGTGTCCATGATTTCACTGCAACAATATCTGCTCAAATATCTGTGTGTGTGACGTGGGCCTTAGTTTTTCAAGCAGATAACAATTTTTATAAAACACTTTAGATAATACAGAAACACATCACAAAAAAATATTAAAAGTAATTAAAAGTTGGCATACATAGTCAAATACAGTAACCAATAGAAATATATTGGAAAATAACCCCCCCCAAGGAGAACCAGAGCAACCAGCTGATTGAGACATATGATATTGTGGAGCCCACTGGGACGGGGTACTCGGTGCCGGACCGGGGTGCTGCTGGGGGATGTCACGGCGGTCCTGATCCGGACCGTGTCCCGGGCCCGCACAATAAAATGGGGGTTATTTACAGGGGATTTGTCAGTCGTGATGCCACCCACTATATGCGACCAGTGATGGGGCCGCCGCTGCTGCAGAACCTCCAGGGATGATGGGATAGCAGCTTGGATTGAATAGTTCCAGTGGGCAGCCACCTAAAGCGTTCAACACAGTGAATTCCTAGGCGCATTGCCCCCTGGGAATTAGGAATATGCAAGCCTCGTTTAGGAGTCTCAACACAGGACTAGCCAGATATCCTCCAGGGAAGGAGCTAGCCATGGGGTGGCTCTTTGAGGAGACCACCATAACCCCATATTAAGTGGCCCTTTAAGTCAATATCCAGCTCTTTACGAGTTTAAAGATATGACAAGGGAATACCAAGGCCAGGTATCCATCCACAGACAGCTGTTTCTGGGTGTTGCCCCTCATCAGTGTGGAGTAGGATTCTGGCTAGGTGGGAGCAATGCCTGGTAGACCAGGGGACAATGCACCTAGGAATTCACTGTGTTGAGTGCTTTAGTGTTTTCTTGAACTGGTCTACCTGAGATTAGTGATTGCTTCGTGTTGTAAGTCCTTCCCTGGAGGGATATCTGGCTAGTCCTGTGTTGAGACTCCTAAACGAGGCTCCACAGACTCTATTTGAATATCACTAACCCAGAGTGGATAGATCCCTCCAAGACTGTTGAACACAAAAATTGATGGAATGGTGTGTTATATGAGGTAAAAAGATAGTGGGGCCATTCTTCATCAATGGAAACCTCAATGCCACTGGATATCTGAATCATGTAGCAATTTCAGTTTTAAAAATCTTCTGAGGATGAAGGGTCTGAGAGATAAAATATGACCTAAATAGGTATCAGAGGCTTCACCTTGTGTGGTTGTGACAGTAACAACTGCTGTAAAAGCATGTCATGGCTGCTGCAGTCCCCAGCGTGGTGCATATAGAGTAGGGAGGATGAAGGGTTAAACACAGAGCTGCTGTATTCCATGAGACATCAAAGGGTGAATATAATATTAATTTTATTCAATGCTTTCAGGGCTCCCAGAAACATGGTAATATTATATTGATTGTCCTGAGGAAGAGGCCAGGGAGGCCTGAAACATGTGGCAACTGTAGCATTTTTCTGAGATCTGTAGATATATAGCATTCAATGTGACCAGAAACCTCCACAATTCCTGTTATTCTTAAATGGAATGCAGAGAGAAGTGTTGGGGCGCTGTCAGTTTCATGGCACCACGAATGTCATCATGTTTGTGCAGCTAAATGATTAAGCCCAGCTGGATCGCTACGGTTTTACGGCCTCTATTAGAAAACAATTTTGTCCCTTGCTGCAAATACGTCATCTCCTTAGCCACCTGAGATGCCAGCGTCTCATTCTCAGGAAGACCCCTCAGTCTGAGCTCCGCCAAGACACATTCTTCACATGATGGAACGCCAGTGGTGAGAACAGGACAAAGTAATCAATCAGGTTCTATGCTAGACGCCACCTGGAGAAGATGGAGGAAAACACATAGTTATCTTGTAAGAGGGTGACACGACTTTAGTTTGTTATATTTTAGTTGCTTTGGGACATATTCATTTGCCTTTGGGCTGGTTTCACCCTACCATTTTCTGGAATCTGAGGGCATGCAGGAAAAGCCTGAATGCGCCCGAATTCCCCCGCAATGATAAAACTGGATGTACTCACACCCCATGCAGTAGCATCCGGTTGCATATTTGACAGGGATCCGGTGGGTGGTTCTTCGCATGCGCAGTTCATAGCACATAGGCCAGAAATCCAGATCCACCAGGATTTGAAGTCCGGATGACTTTGTGTCGCATAGAACCCCATTCAGATTAAACCTGTGGCACCCCGGATCCAGGTAGATCCGGGGGTTCACATTTTTTTTCCAAAGAGACCAAATCGCAACAAGATGTAAATTTTATCTCCGTGAAAACTCTGTGGACACCTGCATCGACCTGGATCCATGGGAACCATACACAACTGTTATGACCCGAGATCTGAAGAAGAGTCACAAACTGAGACAGAGGCATAAATAAACAACACTTTATTTACTGAAAAAGGGGTTGGAGTACAATTCAGTATAGAATGAAACACTCTCAGATTCCCCTAGGACACTATACTTATTAATTACACTCTCTCAGCATAGGCTGAAATCAATGTGCCAATCCCAAAGTTTTATATGTATTACACTAAGGAACAGGAAGAAATTGACCTAACCGCTACGCCAAACAAGAACTTCAATTAGCTAAATGAGAAACAGGTGAAAATTAGGTTAGGGTGTTCTCTGGGAACCCCTGGTATGGCACACTAAGTACAAACCTATCAAAACTAATAATACCAATGCATGAAACTATAACAGTTGTTCTTATATACCTAGTGTAGGGGGATACCCGGTTAGCTAAAGTTATGGTACCGTTAACCTCTGGTATAGTCCCACATAGGCCTGTGATTTGCGTTGTCTTCAGCCAGTCCCAAGAATATTTGGTGCCAGAAACTATAGCAAAAACAACAAGGATCTGTGTCTTGTTGGCCGATGCCAAGCTCACATGCCAGGGACTTGTTGTTCTGTAGCCTCAGGGTACAGACTGGCGAGAACAGTTCACCAGGGTTTGTCAGTATGCCCTCAGTGTGGATGGCACAGGATCCTGTCTCTCCTCTTGCAGTCACTCACGGTTTCCCTGGCAGCAGACCGCCTGCTTCTTCATGGGGAAGATGTCCTCTGTCCCTTTCCAGATACTGAAAAAGAAGAGCAGATGGGCGCACATGAGAAGTATCTGAAGGACAATTGGAGTTAGGGCCGCTTTACACACACCAACTTCTGTGACCAACTTCTGAACAGATCTCTGGTTGCAGTGAAATCATGGACACATTTCTCCATTTGTACACAGCCACAAAATGGAACAATGTGTCCATGATTTCACTGCAACCAGAGATCTGTTCAGAAGTTGGACACAGAGTTGGTGTGTGTAAAGCGGCCCTTAGTATTATGAGGTGGGGATATGATACCTCTCACCTTTTCGGGTTTTTGTAATTCTACTTCCTTCCACCGGTTGTCGAAGATAAAGTTGAAGATGTCACCACACCTGCCGTATCTGCCACGTAACGGTCGACTGGTGGCACCCATCTGGCAAGCCCCATTCATTCTCTATGGGGCTTGCGGTCTGGTGCGGCAAGTGCAGTTTTGACAGATCTAGTAGATCCGGCACTTGCGGCCGCACAAAAAAAACGCAGCTAGCAGGTTTATTTTTGTGGTGCCGCAAGTGCCGGATACTGCAAAACCACACTTGCCACACCTGACCGCAAGCCCCATAGAGAATGAATGGGGCTTGTCGGATCGGTGCCACCAGTCAGCCGTTACTTGGCAGATCCGGCAGGTTTGGTGATATATGAATCATGAATTACATTAACCGCTCATATGAAAGGTTCTTAACTTATCATTTAAGGCATATATCCACAGTACAAATATGTGATAAGTTAATAATAATAATAATATTTATTCATTTATATAGCGGTATTAATTCCATAGCGCTTTACATACATTTGCAACACTGTCCCCAGTGGGGCTCACAATCTAAACATACTATCTGTATGTTGGAATCCATTTCTTGGAGTTCCCCATTTGGCACTACATACATAAGGGGGAGATATAATAGCAAGTTATTGTCAATGTAGTTTAATATTATTGCTACTACTTATTACGGTACTATAGCGCCATTTTCATGACGCTTTACATGTGAGTTTATAATACCTACAACCTCAAACGAATACATCACATCCTTCATGAACCACAACGAGAAGTGTCACATTCATGCACAATCATCATATGTTCTCTACATAACGGATTCCCGAATACAGTGGTGCCAGAGATAGCTAAAGGTCACAAAAATGGCACTGGTGGCTGCACTGCAGGCTTCATTAGGTCCTAGCATCTAATTATGTTCCATGCAGAGGAGGCAATGGATGCGGAGAACTGCTAAGATGAATTGCTCGCTACTGACTGTAACATTGAAAGGTTTAAACCCTCAGTCTTATTAGTCTGCCGTTGTACCGGGTTTGGGAGCTGAACCCTATATCTTCCTGCTTTGCCAAAAGCAATGTTGATAAATATTAATTCACACAACAATTCCACAACCAATCTTAACGTTATGTACTAGTGCGTCTCAATGAATTAGAATATCATCAAAGATCAATATCATATTGCTATGTTTCAGAGTGTTTCTGGGAGCCCTGAAACACGCTGACTAATAAATCAATATTATATTCACCCTTTGATGTCTCGTGGTATACGGCAGCAGAGCTTTTAACCCTTCATCCTCCTTAGTTTTATATTCTGAGATAATGACCTTTGGGCTTTCATTGGCTGTGAGACATAATCATCAACATTTACAGAAATAAACACTTGAAATAGATCACTCTGTAATGACTCCATGTATGTTTTTCACTTTATGTATTAAATTACTGAAGTAAATTAACTTTTTGATGATATTCTAATTCATTCAGATGACCTAGTAGCTCATCATCAAAATATATTATTTAGGGGAAATTGCTGCAAAAATAGTGTTTACTTTAAAATATTTTAAAAACATACATATGCTGCTATGTTGTACGTGATATCACTAAAAATTTGAACACGTTTCCATAGGAGATATATTACTGTCTATATAGGTGTAGAGTAGGAAGATCTCATGGACAGACCTTGCACAAACCGTTGCGCTGAACAGGTCTCAGAGGAACCCTAACATTTACCCTGTAATCCCTATACAGAGATCTGGACTTATCACAAGGTCCCCTTGGCTGATTACAAGCAGTGGCTACCAGTCAATGAAGTGAGCTATTAGACAAATTGAGTAGACTACACAGGGCAAAACCAAAAGTGGAAGATACTGGTCAAATTCAGGTGACAGAGCCAAGGTAAGTGATATAGGCAAGGTAAGATCTGGTAGGATGAAGTCCAAGATAGAATTGTCTGCAGAAGGTAACATTGGTCCAAAGCCAGTAGTGGGAATGAAACAAGCAGGAGAATCAACCAGAGGCAGTATATACTTATAACTAGTGATGGGCGAACCCGCCGATGTTTGGGTTCGGCGAACTCACCCGGACCTTTTTAAAAGTTCGGGTTCAGGGCCAAAAGTGGCTTGAACTTGAGTCCGAACCCCGGACTGATGGCGGATTTACACGTCGCGATATCGGCGTCCAACTCCGATCCAACTCCGACAAAAAGTCACGTGGTTCGGGAGTTGGACCCGATATCGTTCGCTGGAACGATGCCAAAACGATATCGGGGTTGAATGAGCGTGCTATTCAACTGCCCGATATCGCATGGCCGTTGTAGCAGCATCGTACCGTGTAACAGCCCAACTACGATGTGTGCGCCCACTTCACCCATTCACTCCCATGTTAAATGATCGTTCCTGGGTTGGTGGGCGTACACATCGTCGGGACGTTGTATCCCGATATCGGGCCGTGTAAACCAGCGATGCGATGGCGGAAAAAGCGCGCTCCCGCGTCGTTGGTTACGATATCGGCCCGATATCGCGACGTGTAAACCCACCATCAGACTGTAAAGTTATGGGATTGAGGCTAGGAGGCTGTAAAAGAAGGAAGACAGTTATTAAACAGCATTATACTTTCCGGCGTCCACCCACTTGTATTCTGGGGCTACTCAATAACTTCTTGGATATTCACTGCAGAGGGACCCAAGAGCCAATCACAGACACTGCCACAGAGAATTAGCACACCAAAACAATGATGCGTGGATGTCATGCTTTTTTGGTGTACTTTTTGGCACAAAACTGCATACATTGGGTTTAATGTGTTCATCTGCATCTCCTGGCCAAAAAAAGCACCAAAACCTCAACATGGTTTCTGCTGCGGATTTCATGATTTTTCTGGTGCATTGTGATTAATGTGTTCATCTGAATCTCCTTGCCCAAAAAAGTACCAGAACCGCAACACAGTTGAGCCCTTTTTATAAAATTATTCCTTGAAGTAATTTAAAAAAAATGACTTGGGGCTTTGCTATATTTTTGTATGCCAGCCAGGTCCAGCAGGCAGGTATGAGCTGCCCCTTACCCCCCGGCTGCCTATTTTTACCTGGCTGGAAACCAAAAATATAGGGACGTCTTTTTTTTTTATTATTTCTATATTTCATAAAATAATTTTAAAAAATGACACGGGCTTCGCCATATTTTTGGTTTCAAGACAGGTAAAACTAGGCAGTTTGCGGTTTGAATCCTCAGCACAGGGTGCCCAAGCTTTCTGGGGCCCCCCACTGTGAATTGCAGCCCGCATCTGCCCCAGAAAATGGCATATTCATTTATGCTCCATTTCTTTGCTCTGTACTCCAACTTTTACAGTGGCCTGGTGGCTGTGGCACACTGGGTAATGAAGGAGTTAATGTCAGCTTTGTATTGGCAGCTGGCACTAAGCCCAAAATGTGTAGTGTCAGGCCAAAATTAGACCCACCCCCTATGAATTTCTAGTATGCAGTAAAAAATCACAACACTGAAAAAATCATTTAGAAATAAAACACAAGGCAACTACTTATAAAGGTACCTTTACACGCCACTACAGAAGGTTAGAAACAACCGGGTGTTTCACGTGCACGAGCACGTACCAACGTTTTAAAACGGTACCCGACACCGCCTTTACACGCCGCTACAAAGTGCTCTACAGAAGGTTTAAGCTATCTCTGGAGGCACCGTCAGGTGCCACAGGTTACCTTCTGTAGAGCACCTTCCCTCATTTACGCGCCGCTACAGAGGGTAATATGGGAGGACCTGGTGCAGCAGGGACAACACATAGGCGTGCCAGAGTTGTGGATTATGAGACGCATGTACGATGATTGGTCAATGCAATAGCATTATGATTGGCCAGCCAGCGCAGGAAGGCTGCCTAATACATGATGCTATTGCAATTGTGTAGTGTGACTGGTCAGCTGCTTAAATATGCCGCCCTATGCAGCGACAACCATTCGGAACACAGGAGCTTCCACCAATGATTGCTGATGGGGCGCGGTATCCCGGAGGCTGTGTCACGCCCCAGGGAGTTCACTAGGTGGCGAAAAAACCTTACCGTACCTTATTTAGATGCCGCTACCATCGGGTTGAAATCAACCTGTTTTAGAGCACTGCTCTGAAACAGGTGCCGAAAGTGACGGGTGGCAACAAGCTAGTTTACACGCCGCTACCTCGGGTTGATTTGATGGTGCAAGATACATTTGTCTCCGTAACCAGTTGTTTTCAGCCTTCTGTAGCGGCGTGTAAAGGGACAAAACTGGTAACTCCTACAAATAAGATAGGTGTTTAAAGGGGTTGTCGGGGCCTTTTGTATAATTTATGTGAATATCTAGGCTTATAAATGCTAACAGTTTGTAATTTACACCCTGTTAGCATATTGCATGATTACCTAGATATCACCATTCTGCATGTGGAGGAGCTGCGCACCCCAGTCTAGAAACATGTTGTTTCAGAGCCTGGTTGTAACGTCACAACTAGATGTTATACTCAGACACTAACATGCCCTTCCCGTCTCTAATAGGACCACCTTCAGTCCAGTTCATTCTCCTTCATAGTGCCAACACTGTCACTGAAGTGATTCTCTTTGCATCACTGCCGCGGCCATTCCCTCTGTGAAGAAGACCGCTCTGTGTCAGTGATGCAGTGTGTGCATGGTCTTCTTCACAGAGGGATGGCTGCAGCAGTGATGCAAAGAGGATTACTTCAGTTACAGCACAGGCACCTTTAAGGAAAATGAACCACGATAAAGGTGGTCCTACTAGAGATGGGATGGGGCAGGCATGTTGGAGATTGGGGAGGGCATGCTGGAGACTGGGGCAGGCCTGCTGGAGACTGGGTGTAACGTCCTGTTGTGACAATACAGCCAGGCTCCAAAAAAACATGCCTCTAGACAGGTGAAAGCAGCTCCTCCACACGTGCTGTATGCTGATACTTAGGTAACCATTCAAAATGCTAACAGGGTGTAAATTACAAACAGTTAGCATTTTGCAGCCTAGATTCACACACAGATTTTTAAAAAGCCCGGACTACCCCTTTAAGTAGGGCGTGCTACTGCCCCATTAGCCACATCATGGAGCTGTTTCCTTCTGGTAGAAACACACACATACTGCCAGATTGGGTGACGATACAAGTTCCAGCCATACCAGTATCTTTTACTAGATTTAGCCTGTATCACCTAGATCTCATTAACCATGACCAGCACTGCCCAAATGCATATGCTGGTGCCTGATCACCGAAGCAAAACAGGTCCAGGTCCGTTGTGACACTGTGTTTACCTCTTTTACAACCAGTATTTTAATAAGTCACATTGTTCCATCATATTGTGGCAATAGCTTTACATACCCTATGTGTTATCATTTTATTTTTACTAAGGCTGGCTTCACACCACGGTAAGGTCCGGTCCGGGGTTGTCAGGCATGAACCTGACAACCCCGGACCGGATCAGCACACAGAATCGGAGGACCAAATGTGCCCTCCGGTCCTGTGTGCAGTCGGATCGCTGTAATTGCAGCCGCAGCTGCTGATTTTTCAAGATCGCGGCTAGTATGGAGCTAGCCGCGGTCCTGAAACAACAGCGGCGTGCAGCCGCCGGTATCCGGTTCCCGGATTCGCACGGACTGGGGCAATCCGGCCCCATAGGCTCCCATGTTAGGGAGAACCGGATTGCCCTGGATCCGAAAGAATCCGGGACAATCCAGGCAAATCCGGAATCCGGCTTTTTGGGGTGATTTTTCTCCCCGGACACAAAAACGTAGCAAGCATCATTTTTGTGTCCGGTGAGAATAATCCGAATTCTCCCGGATTCATCCGGAGAGATGGAAACTGGATGGCAGAGAGCTGCCATCCGGCTCCATCCGTCCCCATAGGCTACTATGGGGCCAAAAACCAGTCCGGGACTGTCTGGTTTACACTGGACAGCCCCGGACCGGACCTTGACGTCGTGTGAAGCCGGCCTAAGTTGACAATGTGCCATATTTTGTAACACACAGATGTGATAATAAGCCAGTTACTACAATGGAGCTTTGTGGTTTTAAACCATCTGCACACAGACAACATAGTTTCTTGAACCTAAATGTCTTAGGATCATGTTGCTGTCACTATAACTTAGCCCGCATATACTTAGATGATTTTTTTTCTTGAGCTTTTTGTAGAGGAGCGCAGGACATTTCTTTTGGGCCTAATTCTGGTTGTCATGGTAACCATGTCTGACATACACAACGAGAAAGAAGCCAACCAGACAGAGAAAACATAACGGGAAAGGAATAAACGGAGAGATGGTGAACTCCAGGAAACTACAGGGGAATCCCCGAAAGCTTTGTATACATATTTGTTATGTTTTAAAGCTACACATATCTATACTTTCTGGAAACCGCAGTATATACCTCCCGGTGTGATTCAATACACCACCATACTACAGTGCACAAATATTCCTGCAGTACGTGCCTTTATTTTCCAATATCCTCCACCCCGGTTGTTTCATAATAATTATTGTTATTAAATTAATTGATAATTAATATTGGAATATTTTTGTACCAATCATTAATATTTTTAGTACATAGAGGTGTGCACATTTTTTCTATTCTTTTTTGCCCCCTTTTTGTGATAATTACCGTATGTAGCTGTTATTTTTACTTTTTTCTTCTCCAGACTTTGCAAAGTTATGACTTCTTGCTGCCTTATTTTGCATTTGTCTCACCTGTGAATGTGTTCACACACTTTGACAGAGTCCATTCAGGTAATTTTGCCTTTTTTGGGGTTGGACAGGGATAACAAACCTGCCAGAAAGGAGGCTGAAAAAGAACTACCGCATATGTACCGTAATAGAAAAGCTTTTGGGATTTCATCGCTACATACATTCAAGTAAAATTTATTTAAATAAAGGAACAGAGTAGATTTTTTGTATTACTGATGAATCTAGGATTTATGTTTGCATAAATTTAATATGATATATTCATTTATGAAATAACTTTATTCATTCACAGAATAGTGTATCGAGGTGTTAGCAATCGGTGACCAGGTGTATATCTGCTCTGGAGAGAAATTATTAGGATTAGACTAAGGACCACAGAAAATAAAAAAAAATGCAATGTCTTGGTGTGTTTGTCATTGTCACTTTTTGCTATATTTTTATGCCATGAAGCTGTGGTCAATTTTACCTAATACACGTTTGGATTCTTACAGATGCAGTGGCGTAGTGGTCGCCTTTTTGGATTAAAGGCTATATCCAATATTAAAAAAAGTGGCCTAGCACTGACAGGCAGGTAGCCACCCCCTACCTGCCTGTCGTGTCTGACACCATTCACCAACGTTCACCCCCGATACAGAGCTGGCACAGAGCACTCCTGCCGGGGACAGCATTGCGGGGTAAACAGAGTGGTGGCTTCTTTTCTGCTGTGCTCTGTGGGAGGGGCAGGACAGCTGGTCTCCTGCTGATTAACAGCCGACTCCCCGCTACCTGATTAAGGGAGCTGGCCGTCAATCAGCAGGACGTCTGCTATGACGCATGTTCACAGAGCGGAGAAGCCGCCCCTCTGTATATGTGATGTCATCAGAAGCAGCAAAATTACTGACAAGGGTGGTGTAAGACTGCTCCGTGTCAGCCATGAACAGCGCCGGGCACAACAGGCAGGTAGGTGACAGCTGCCTACCAGTTAGTGCTTGGGCACATTTTTTTTCCCTAGATCTCAGATAACCCCTTTAAACTTTATCCCACTTACTGCTTTCTGCAGATAGTCAACTTGCTCGGGACTAAGGTCAAATCTAGTGTCAGCCATGGCACTCTACATATACAGATCTACTCTGCAGGTATCTTGGTTTTTCATTTCTTCCTGCCACATGGTTCCCAAGATTACTTACAGCCTTGTCAAGTGATAGCAATTTTCCAGGTCCCAACCACAAAATACTAAATCATTGGATTACCCGATTAAGGAAAAATAATTAAATGAATTGAAAGACCAAGCTACTGTGTCAAGGAACTGGTAATCCAAGTAATATGCCCTTGCAAAAGTATACAACTGTATAATTATTTTTTACCTCTTTACATGAGGAACATGTATATAT
>JARQOC010000002.1:77052162-77150600 GCA_033576535.1 Allobates femoralis
AAGACCTGTGATGACGTCAGAGGGGGGGCGTTACCGGGCGGTCCCATCGCTGATTGGCTGCTCGCGGTCACATGACCGCGAGTGCCCGGGAACGCCCCCCCTCTGACATCACCACAGGTCTTGTCAGTAGAGATCTGACTAGAACCGGGCACCGGAGACCGGGAGAAGGCGTCGGAAGGTGATGTATTCATTGTTTTTTATTTTTCAGACACTTGCTTTAGTTTAATTAGACTTCACAGTGTGTATTAACACACTGTGAAGTCTAATGGGGCGGCCACAGCTGTCACAGAGGGGAGGAGGAAGCAGGATTCTTCCTCCTCTCTGTGAAAATACGCAGAAGTAGCTCCGTAAAGAATTGACATATCAATTCTTTACGGAGCTGCGTTTTCTCCCGGAAAACGCACTGCGTATTTTTACGCAATGTCTGCACTGCAAAGTGAATTTCCCATTCACTTTGCAGGCAGACAAAAGACACATTGCGTATTTTGAAAAGCGCGCGTAAAAAAACGCGGCAAAATACGCAATGTGTGAACGCAGCCTTAGTGAGATTTAAAGGGAAACTGTCACCAGGTTTTTGCCATTCCATCTGACAGCAGCATAATGTACAGATAGAGACCCTGATTCCAGGGATGTGGCACTTACTGAGCTGCTTGCTGTCAATTTGATAAAATTACTGTTTTTTCTGCTTCAGATTTAGCAGTAAATGAATATGCTAGACTACTTGATTAGTCCTATAATGATAATCTCCAGATGATTAAACAGTGATTTTATGAAAACTACACTGAGCAGCCCTGTAAATGACACATCGCTGGAATCATGCTCTCTGTCTCTACATTATGCTGCTGTCAGATGAGATGGCAAAAACCTGGCGACAGAGTCCCTTTAAGTCAGTTAGGAGAAAAAAAGGAAAAGCCACACATACTGTTGTAAATATTCATATCTGGAAATAGTCACATTCTGTTTTGCTAGACAGTTGAGGCTTACGCTTTTTTAATGCTACTATTGGTGCAAAAAAAAGGCAAAGTACTAACAGGATACAGCGGGCTGCAGGTGGATGCATCTACAGCTAGTTTGTGCTGCTATTGACTTCAGTTGGCAGAAAAAAAGTTTGTCTACATAAAGTTTTTTTATCTGTTCCAAAAAGCTAAATCCAGGTTCACACATTTGATAACTTGATTTTCAGTTCTCTTCTGGGACCAAGCAAGCGAAGTTAAAGAAACAGTCCACTACAATGTATAGGGGCCACATTGATTTAAAGGGAACCAGCCAGCAGGATTTAGGGCTATAAAGTGAAGCCAGTGCCTCAAAGGCATTGTAATGCTCGATGCAATCATATCTTTACTTCAATTATTCCATGTTTGATTGCACAGAAGTATCATAAAACTCCCGGAATCATCCATTAAGCAGATGATTGATGTGTGCAGCACTGCATCACTATTTGGTGTCTCCCCTTCCTTTCATCTGTACTTTCAGTTTTGTCAGGTCCCCTGTGGCTGGAGTGACAGTGCGCAGGAGCCAGAAACTGAAAGTAAAGATGAAAGGGGGGAGGGTTTGGTTTACAGCTGAAATGTTTCACTTTATAGCCCTAATTCCTGCTGGTTGGTTCCCTTTAAAGCTGTGAAAAGTACAAAGAGAAAAACTAAAATTACAAATTTATTGGTATATACATTAAAAAATTTCCAAAATTGGATACCATAAATAGCAAAAATAATACAAATAAAAGACTAGATACAAAAAAATAAATAATGAAAACTGATCACCCTTATTTACAATAAAGAGGAGTGATAATTATAGGGATTAACCATACACCTTATGAAATACCAGAACAAGAGGCACAAAGTGCATGACGGCATACTCGAGTTGGTGCTGTCAAAAAACACCATGTTTGTGTCAGGCAGTGGGTGTCAGTCTTGTATATGATTCTCAGATCGTCTAAAAGTATGATGTCCACACTATACACAAACATTCACAATATCCCTGTAAGGGCAAATGCTCGTGAGGACTCACAGTTACAAGGGATGGGTGAGGATACATTAAGTGAGTAGAGAGGACCCTGCCCATGAGGGCGCACAGTCTATAAGGGATGGGTGAGGATACATTAAGTGAGTAGAGAGGACCCTGCCCATGAGGGCTCACAGTCTACAAGGGATGGGTGAGGATACATTAAGTGAGTAGAGACGACCCTGCCCATGAGGGCGCACAGTCTATAAGGGATGGGTGAGGATACAGTAGATGAGGAGAGAGGACCCTGCCCGTAAGGGCTCGTAGTCTACAAGGGATATGTGAGGATACAGTGGGTGAGGAGAGAGAATCCTGCCTGTGAGGGCTCACAGTCTACAAGGGATGGGAGAGGATACAGTGGGGGAGGGTAGAGCTGGTCATGCAGCAGTTTAGTGAACTAAGGCTCACTGCAATTTGTAGGATTGTTGGAAGATGTGGTCTTTAGATTGCTTTTGAAGGTTTCCATGGTAGGCGAGTCTGATGTGTTAAGGTAGAGAGTTCCAGAGTATGGGGGATGCATGGGAGAAATCTTCTATGCAGTTGTGAGAAGAATGGATAAGAGGGGAGTAGAGAAGGAGATCTTGTTTGGAATGTAGGATACGTGTAGATAAGTACTGGGAGACCATATCACAGATGTAGGGTGGAGCCAGGTTTTGGACTACTTAGGGTTTTGAATTGGAGCCTTTGAGTAATGGGAAGCCAATGAAGGGCTTATGATAAGGGTCAAGATTTAAACAGGAAGATGATGGGAGTGTAGGTTTGCCACGGTCCGCGCTGCTCCAGGGCTTAAAAAACTCACCAAAGAGACAGTCAGATTTCCATCCTTTATTCTCTTCCTTCTACGTTTCGGCGCCTAGCCTGGCACCTTCATCAGGGATATTACCAAAGATTTAAACAGGCAAAGAGCACATGATGCACATCGTAAAATATTAAAGGATCCAGTGAGCATACAGTGGAGCGTAGAATGAAGAGTGAAATAATCCTAGAAGCTCTGTAGTATTGTAAATAATACAGTTATTGCATACTACACTAATGTCTTTACATTTAATACTAAAAGGATTCAGTGACAGACAGGTCCATTCATTGATGATCCTTCAGGGATCCCCCCCAGTCAAAACCTGTCTATGACAAGCCACATCTTAATCTATTATATAATTGCGAATGGTTTTTTGCCCTTCGAGTCCACTCTCGCTGCGAGTCAGCGTGGTCATGTGGATACGCCCGAAGCATTGGCCGCGCAGCGGCCATTGCGAGCAGTTCTAAGGCGACTCGCTATGCCACGCAGCGGGCATGGCGATCGCCTCGCCATTGCGAGTCAGAGACTCGCTCTTCTAGAATCCCGATGCATGTGCATCGGGCACCCAGCTAGTGTATAATAATCCCTTTCAAGTGATTTATTGTTCTTACAAAGGTGAACTTCTCCATGTGATTCTTTAAGTAGAAAGCACTTTCAACTTTACTACTGTATCACCAAATGTCCAACATTTACTGGAACCAACAACACTTCTGAATCAAAAATACAAAGTGGTTCATGTTACCAACTCTGCACAGTCTAGATAGTTGGATGTAAAAAATAATGGTCTCCCATATATTCCTCGTTATCCAAAATCAAGCAGACCGTCAATATCTATAAAAAGCACGTGGTAGTGTGATCCCATCATAGCAGTCTCAGGATGGATAACAGTATATGTACTGCCCTGGATGAGCTGATGCTTACATTAAAGTCTCTTACAAGCAGAGGGGAAATACTTGTTAAGGTCAGTAAGAGCACGAGGTCCAGATGAATGGGTGCAAATATGACTCCACCTAGGTAGCGGTCACTCTTTACAACTGATTCCTTATATGTCCTTTAAATATATACACTGATCTAGTCCAACCCCACACAGACCAAATGCCAATGCTGGGCAACCCAGAGGGATACATCACATCTGGTAGAGACAGGAATCTCCCTGTCACTGGGAATGCTATGTATATGCGACGCCCGGCAAGGCAGTGGGGTACTTGGTAACCAGGCCGGTGGTTGCTTGGGAGGTCACGGTGGCAGTGACCCAGCTCCATGGCCCTGGGAGTGCATAAAGGGGAATTATTTACAGGGGATAAGTTTGTGACGTCACCTGTGGTTATTCTGGTCAGGGTGACCAGAGCTAATATGGACCTCTGGGGCCGTTGAATGGCAGCCAGGATGGTATCGCTCCTCCACAGATAGAGCGTGGGCCCAATGATAAAAGTCTATGAGAGTGGTGTTTGTGTAGCAGTGCAAGAGGGTGCGGGTAATAACCGGAGGAGACCAATGTTGTATTCTTTACTTACTGTACCACATTGTGCGTCGGGCACTGATGACCAGGTCCAGGAGGATCCAAGCAGCCAGGGAGCAGTTGGATTCCACCCCGCCAGTGTGGTTGAGGACTGCCTGCTGCGCTTTCCCAGTTTCAGGTCTCAGTGATTTGGTGCTACTCTGCGGCCCTCTGTCTTTCTCTCTTCCTCGCTTTGCTGTGAACCTATATGGCAGACAGCCCGAGCTCCTCGTGGACACTACTGGATTGCTGGCAGCTCTGGGCCCTCTCCACTGCTGTCCTTCTCGTTGTCCTCCTTCCTAGACTCCCCAACTAGACTGACTACTTGTTCCTCCCTGCCCAGTCTTTCCTACCTCTAACCCTCCTCCTACCAGAGAGAGCAGCTCCCCGCTCCCCTCAAACAGGGTTCAGAGCTCCCCCTTCTAGCTGGAGTCAGGACAGATGTGTGAATGCTTTGGATACCTCGCGTGGGGCCTCCTTCTGCTCCCAGGCGTGACATCACCCCCCCCCCCCCGTGAAGGAGGCAAAATCACTGTGGCACACGGACCCTTGAGTGCCACATTTGCCCCTTGTGAAGCTCAGTACATCCCAGACTGAAAGACATAAGAAAACATAATTAATAACAACAATTTCTTCCCTTCAGGGGAAGTATTATTTTTGTACAAAGTCTCAAAAGTGAAATATTACATAACCAAAACAAGCAAAAATAGGAAAGCAGTCATTGCGGCGTTTAGTCTTTACGCCGCTATCCAAGACTTGTCTCTTTCCTTGTACCTGGAGTTTAGTTGGTGGGAACCGCCTCAACCCACTTCGTGTATCATCCCTGGGCGTGGAACAGGGCACTCTGTAGATGGGCCTGGTTTTTGACCATGCCGGTGGTTTATTTTCTGGGCCAACAATTAACTTTACACAATATTGTCCTGACCACACATAGTCCTGTGATCCATTTGTCCATACAGAAATAATAACTATATACACCCAAGATTACTTAAAAATTTCACAGTATTACAGTAGTCTTGTAGGTATGGTACGCTTAATGGTTTCTTATTTACATTTATTTTAACAACTTATTTACATTTATTTTAACAACTCAACTTTCTGTACCTAATCTTTGTAGCGAGCTGGGTCTGACCCTACGTAGTACGTTGTGATCTACGTAGGACTGAGGGGGACTCTTCACTGCCTGGTGTGTCTACCTCATGTCAGACTGGCCTGTCAGAAGCTAGTGTGCCTATTGTAGGTTCTGTGAACTCACTAGTGACTGTACTATAGCATGGCCTATGTTGTACAGGTAGGCTCAGCAGCTTTCTGTAACTCCTTAGACTCACCATGGGCATAACAGATTCGCCGCTGGCAGGAGGTTGATTCTCTTGTTCCACTCGGGTGTGGCATCTGTTTCTGAAGTCGGCAGGTCTTCAGGCTGGTTCAGAGTCTCTGCTGCTTCAGGTACTACAAATTGGGGAAAGGTCAGGACAGGTACCACAATTGCTTGGTTCACCTGCGTCCAGGTCTGAGAAAATCTCCCAAGACAGGGTGGCTCTTCTTCTCTACCTCTCCTACAGGTTGAGGAACGTTTTGATTTTCCTGTTCTTTCAATTGTTCTGGGCATACTTTTAAGTGGTCCCTTGACGCTGCCGCTGAGGTTCTTCCTCCATGTTTGCTGATGGGCAGACCTTGGCTTATCAAAGTTTGAAGGCAAATCGGTGCTCAGCTTCCCACTTGTCATCAAGTTTATGCATCCTCCTCTTTCGTTTTAACACCTGTTCTCCTGGTGCTAAGGGAGTAGCTGGGGCTTGCTGGTTGTAAATTCTTTCTTTTCTGCCTTGCTTGGGACAGGCGGTATTGTTGCTTGCACTCGGTATCCCAGTCCGCATGTGGTTGTACACGCTCTGGAACTAGGACACCCATGTCAAGGTCAACGGGAAGTCGGCCTGGCCTGGCTCACCTCAAGTATCTTGGAGTGCAGTTGGTTGAGTTCACAGGGATTGGGTTATACAGGTCTACCAGATCCATCAACTTCTCCGGCCACAGGTTACGCACTTCTCTCAGGTGGGAGAGTTCGTACGGACACTGCAGGGTGCAGGACGGGGTCTACTCCGCTCCGTATAACGTCAGAGCGCAGGCCCGGGTTACAGTTCGTGCCTTCTCTGTGGCT
The DNA here is from genome assembly GCA_033576535.1 of Allobates femoralis. NCBI lineage: Eukaryota > Metazoa > Chordata > Amphibia > Anura > Aromobatidae > Allobates > Allobates femoralis. Next base: position 77,058,613 of record JARQOC010000002.1, read on the forward strand.
CCCGCCCATGACAACACGCCCCTTGTGCTTCCTGCGCGCTACGCCGTAATGGCAGCAATCACAGTTCAATACAGTTGTCAATACACAGTTTTAGGCGCAGGGACCCGTTGTTAGCGTGGATCCATTTGTGACGCCACCTGTGGTTATTCTGGTCAGGGCGACCAGTGCTGCAATGGGACCTCTGGGCCAGAGGAATGGCAGCTGGCATGGTATCACTCCCTACAGGTAGAGTGTCCTTTAGTGCGGCCTGGAATGAGCCTCTCAGGGTCTCCACTCTCCAGGACTTTCCTCGTCGTCCTCCTTCCTAGACTCCCTGTCTAGACTGACTACTTGTTCCTCCCTCCCAGCCTTTCCTACTCCTAGCCCCTCCTCCTGCCAGAAAGAGCAGCTTCCCTCAAACAAGGGTTCAGAGCTCCCCCTTCTTGCCAGAATCAGGACAGGTGTGTGAATGCTTGGGATACCTCACGTGGGGCCTCCTTCTGCTCCAAGGCATGACATCACACCCCCCTCTTCTCCGGTGAAGAAGGCAACGTCACTGTGGCACCCGGACCCTTGGGGCACCACATACATGTAAACTAAAGCTAGGAGTTAGAATAATGCCAGACTTAGGGAAACATGTTTACGTACACATATCTCTTTCCTTTTTTTTTTTTGGTTGTAAGTGATATTTTTTCCCCAAAAGCAAAAAGGGAGAAATAAAAACAAAAACTGGATTTTTTTATATGCTAACACCACCAAACATAAATATCTCTGTAAGTTTGGATTCACCATTTTGCATTTTGCTTCCATTTTTATCAGTTATGCATTAGTTGGACACTAAAGAGGTGGTCCACTACAATGTATAATAATCACATCAATTTAAAGGGAACCTGTCAGCTCATTTTTGGCCCCTTTCCTATCATTACTTGTCCCTGCACCTTGCTATTACATCATCTAAGCACCCCTGTCTCACCTAAAACTGTCCTATACTGTTGGTAAAAAATGACTTTGATACTTACATCATCACATGGTAATTACTGGGACTGGGTGGTCGCCAGGGTTCCTTTTTCGCCTCGATGCCCGGTGGGCGCGATCATTCATCCTGATGCACGGTCATTCTGTCAGAAGCACTCACAGCCAATTCAAATTTCTTGTTCCTGCTTCCGGAGATGACGCACTGGCCGCATGTCATTTCCGGTCCTCCACAGTGTGGGGAGTGTATTGCTGCACAGTCCGGCTCTGGAGCATGCACAGTGCGCATTACAAAGCTGACCTGTACACCCAATACCGCCCCCCCCCCCCACAATGCACCAGATCAGAAATGACGCGTGGCCAGTGCGTCACCACCAGATGCAGGAACAAGAAGTTTGAATCAGCCGTGAGTGCTCCTGACAGAATGACTGCGCATCAGGATGAATGATCGTGCCCACCAGGGTGTGATAGCAGCATCGAGGGGGGGTAAAAGGAGCCATGGGGACCGCCCAGTCAAAATACATAAAAAACTAATTACTATACTGCCATGTAAGTATCAAATTCATTTTTTTCAACAGTATAGGACAGTTTTAGGTAAGACCGGTATGGTTAGGGATGTAGTAGCAAGGTGCAGGGACAGGTAGTGATAGATTAGGGGCCAAAAACAAGCTGACAGGTTCCCTTTTAAGGTAAGAAAGAAGATTTTTTCAAAATACCATCTGTTTTCAATTGTGTCTTTGAGCAGTGCTATCACTGTCCGATCAGTCCGCCTACAGCCCAATCACTCAGCCAGACTGAGTCCCGCCTCAGTGATGCCAAGCCAACTTCCAATTCCGCTAGTTGAAGTGACATGGGGACTGAGCCTCAATTCCAAAGTGTGCTCAACTCCAATCTTCAATATCTACCAACAGTGTTTGTCTTCAAGATTTCCTTAGTATTGCATATGCAGTAAATGAATCACAGGTGATGATTCGAACCCCTGTGCAATGCTAAGTAAAACCTGCACAGTTGGTGGACTAGAGTTGTGGACCCCTGGTATACAGGATCCTCAGCAGATGACTGGGCTGTTACCGACAATAAATCCCTATACAAAGAGCAACACTGTTATTACTGTCATATGGTGACCATATAGTGGTAGATACCAGTCCTGCAGAACATGTAAGAGATTACAGTACAGTTATATATAGTGACTTAAAGCTAATCTTCTCTCTGATGGAGTCATTCACTTTTCCAATGTTTTCCATTTGACCCAGACCAAGATAACATTTTCTTCCAGCCAAGACTCGTCTGAAAAGATTACAACAAAGTGCAAAAGGAAAAAATTGTGTATATGATCCGTGCTGCCATGTGAAGAAAGAAACAACAAGGGTATATCAAGCAATGGTGGCTTTATTCATTCTACATGTTTTGGAGCGTTATCCTTGCTCCTTCTTCAGGAAACCAACCATATTGGTTACAAGATTACAACACAGACACATTTGCACTGTCCCCATCTATTCCCAACCTGCAAAACCTGCTTGTCCTGCTGATACCACAATGCTGAGCTGCTGCTGCCATGTGTCCCTATTACTGCACCTGATGTAATACAAAAACAGCGCTCCTCTTACTGCCCCCGGTAATAATGCCACCACTGTACCACCTACATGGTAATGCCTTATTTGTGCCCTCTAGATGGTAAAATTGTCCCTAGTCACAATACCCTAAGTACCCCCTATATCAATGATGCTTCTTAAGTGTCCAATTAACATTTAATAATGTCTCCCGAGTCCCTCAATTTAGAACTTCTCTATACACAGTATGATGCCTCAACAAACTCCCTTACACAATATATGGTGAGCCCCCAGTTTTCTAATGAATGGAGAATGAAAAGAGTTGCTGAGGAAAATCACATCCTCAAATGCAGACACCTCTTCACCAATTCATCGCTGACATGTATGTAAAGATTGAGATTGAACGTCTTCAGTATACTCAACAAAATCAAAAGAAGCTCAGGGCAGAGGAATACATTCACCTTAGAGATGCTGCGGCAATTGATGCTGATTTAAACAAGTTGGGTAAAATGGTCATTCTTCCATCAACTGTCGCTGGAAGCCCACAACACATAATACAGGCAAGATGCAATGGCTTACATGAGAATGTATGGCCGTCCAGATCATTTTATTACCTTGCAATCCTGATTGGATGGGAATCAGAGGGCACCTTTCACCAGGCCAGAAAACTGTGAATCACCATGCCATCATTGCTCGAGTTTTCAAAAGAAAACGTGCAAAAATTATTCATCTGATCACAAAAGTACACCTTTATGGTGAGACCTAGTGCCGTATTTATTCAGTCAAATGGCAAAAAAGAGGTCTTTCTTATGCCCCACATATCTTGATCTGCTGAAACAAAAAATACTGCCCACCAAAATTAACAACATCATCAGTCCCGAATTGCTGGACCCTGAAAATGACCAGTTGCTATTTGACACCATCAAAAAGAACATGATCCATGGTCCTTGTGGAAACCTCAACAAAAATTCTCCATGGTCTCATGGTTGATGGCAGGTGTTTAAAGAATTACCCAAGAAACCTTGTCCAAGAAACACAAATAGGACAAGATGATATCCAGTCTACTCAAGGAGAAAACCAGGGGATGGTGGTTTCACAACAAAGCTCAGAATGCTGGTTGGAATATCACTCCATGAGATAGATATTGACAATTGGGTAGTGCCTTACAACCATCTGCTCTAAAAATTTCCAGGCCCACATCAACGTCGAATCTTGCCACTCCGTGAAATCAATCAAGTACATATGCAAATGTGCCCATATAGGAAGTGATCAAGCAGTTTTTGAACTCCAGAAAATTTGACCTATTATTCATAAAGTGCAGGTATTTCAGAGGAACAGCTACATTAGCAGCAATTAAGCTGTTTGGAAAATAGTAGGGTTCGCCATTCATGAGCGATATCCACTAGTTGTGTATCTCTGTGATCACTTGGAAAATAGACAGAGGATTTACTATGACCCAGCAAACCTGCGCCAGCAGCTTCTAACAACATCTAAGACCATTCTCTTACAAATTTTGAACTGTGACATTAAGATCCATTGTAAAAACAATTCTTTACTGTAATATACTAAACTTGGAACGCATCCAGAAAAACACAGAAATGGAGGTAACAGGGGCTTGATATTGAAGGCCATCCAGGCTTCAAAAGCAAATGGTGCTCTAGGTCACGTCTACATTGTTCATCCACCAAATGCAGAGTGCTTCTATCTGCGCATGTTATTTCATGTTGTCGAGAGCCCAGTATAATTTTCTGACTTGAAGACTGTTGGATGCTATGTCTGTGAAACATTCAGGAAAGCTGCCAAAGACTAGGACTTCTGTAAAATGAAGAACACTGGGAAATGACTCACAGTGAAGCAGTAGCCACACAAACCCCAAATCTACTAAGACACCTCTTTGCTATTCTTCTAACAACCTGTAACATTTCAAATTCCATTGAGATATATAAAAATTACAAAACTGATCTCAGTGAGGACATGCTCATGCAGGTTAAAAAGGAAAATCCTCAGCAACTTATCAACTTCACTGAAAACATTTAAAAAAAAAAGCCTTAATTCTCCTTGAAGACCAGAGCATGGCAATCTCCGGAAAAGCAATACAGCTGCTTAGCTTGCCTACTCCAATAAGAAAACAGGATATTAACCAATGTGCAGTGAGATTTTCATATAAACTTACTTCAACATTGATGAACTCACAGCATTTGTCTCTCACAATGAGCCACTGTTGGTACCAGACCAAAGAGACGCCTACGCCCTCTGCAGATGAACTCAATGTTGGGGCAATATTATAAAATTAAGCTAATTTCACGCGGACTGAGATCAAACCTACGTGCCATGTTATTTATGGGGAATGCAGTGTTTTGCCAGACGTTTTCTATGGTCTCTAATAAGTATGCCATGGACAAAATGCTATTAAACATGGAGTATCTGCACGAAGAGATAAGTAAAACCGGGCAGGAGCATATTGAAATGGAGACAGAAGTTAAAGCTTTGATTAAAGATGAGGATTTTTCCATGTTTAAAGACGAAGTACCCGTTAAAACTGATAAAATGAAAAAGGATCTGGAAGAAACAAAGCGCCAGAAATGGGCAAGGGATGCTGCGGACTACAAATCCGGGAAGGTTTATAGCTGGCAAAACAATACCCAGATCAAATGGGATAGAAGAGGTCAATACAGGAGGAAAAGATTGAAATATGACTCTGTTAAACCCATTTATAAACCTGACTTTGCTCCAATTAATTACAGGCGGATTACCAGAAGAAAATGAGGATGGCAGCGCCGCAACAGGATGCAAAAGAAAGAAAGAAAAGCCCAAAATGCCGCACCAGAGACTACAGAGACGCAAGGATCAAGTATAGTGGTCAACATCTCGGGTAAAACCTTAACCGATTCACAAATAAGTCTATTAGAGAAAGGTTTAAGTTACATGTCAATTGGTTTGAGGTAGATATGCATACATTTTTTAGGAACATAAAACTTAAGCAATGGTTTTGTGGTAGAACCCCACATCTAAATGTTAGAAACAGTGAGATAGAATTATGGGATGTGAATCTGTATAAAAAAGGCGATTTTGTACCACCTGATACAGTCCCAGCAATGAGAGGAGGAACAGAAAATACTCTGAAAAAAACTAATATCACAACAGAGGAGTATAAAGCACTACAAGAGTTGGTCCATGACGGCGACCTAGTAATAAAACCTGCAGATAAAGGTGAAGCGGTCATCATGAAGGCCAAAACCGACTATTTACAAGAAGTAATGAGGCAGTGACATGATGTAGAAGTGTATGAGGAATTGAGCAGATACCCAAATTTGAAATACAGAACCTGTTTAATGGAGTATTAACGGAAGCAAAGATGGGAGGTTTAATTAGTCAAGAGCTGTATGACTATCTAATGAGCAAACATCCAAAGACACCGGTGTTAAATCTTGTCCCAAAAATACATAAGTCCTTGATACAGCCTCCAGATAGGGATAGATTCCATCTTTAACAACGTGGGAATTTTTTTGGACAAGATATTAGCCCCATTAGTATAAGTGGCTGACTCATATGTGAGAGACACAAGGCATTTTTTAACCCCTTCAGGACCCAGCCTATTTTGACCCTAAAGACCTTGGCCTTTTTTGCAATTCTGACCAGTGTCCCTTTATGAGGTTATAACTCGGGAACGCTTCAACCGATCCTAGCGATTCTGAGATTGTTTTTTCGTGACATATTGGGCTTCATGCTAGTATTAAATTTAAGTCGATAATTTTTGCGTTTATTTGTGAAAAAATCAAAAATATGGCAAAAATTTTGAAAATTTCACAATTTTCACATTTTTAATTTTTTTTTCTGATAAACAAGATAGATATGTGACAGAAAAAAGTTATTAAATAATATTTCCCACATGTCTACTTCACATCAGCACAATTTTGGAAAAAAAAAAATTTTTTTGTTAGGACGTTATAAGGGTTCAAAGTTCATGAGCAATTTTTCATTTTTCAACCAAAATTTACAAAACCATTTTTTTTAGTGACCACATCACATTTGAAGTCCTTTTGAGGGGTATACATGACAGAAAACACCCAAAAGTGACACCATTCCAAAAACTGCACCCCTCAAACTACTCAAAACTACATTCAAGAAGATTATTAACCCTTCAGGTGCTTCACAGGAACTAAAGCAAAGTGGAAACAAAAAATGGATATTTTAATTTTTTTCTCAAAAATGTTCTTTTAGCCTCAATTCTTTCATTTTCACATGAGCAACAGGATAAAATGGATCTTAAAATGTGTTGTACAAATTCTCCCGAGTACATCGATACCTCATATGTGGTCATAAACCACTGTTTGGGCGCACGGCAGGGCTCAGAAGTGAAGGAGCGCAATTTGACTTTTGGAGCTAATTTTACATTCAAAAAGTGAAATTGCGCTCCTTCCCTTCTGACCCCTGCCGTGCGCCCAAACAGTGGTTTATGACCACATATGAGGTATCGGTGTACTCAGGAGAAATTGCCCAACAAATTTTAGGATGAATTTTATGCTGTTGCCATGTGAAAACGAAAGAATTTAGGCTAAAAGAAAATTTTTGTGAAAAAAAAAGTACTATTTCATTTTCACAGATCAATTTGTAAAGCACCTGGGGGTTCAATATGCTCACTACCCATCTAGATATGTTCCCTGGGGGGTCTAGTTTCCAAAATGTGGTCACTTGTGGGGGAGCTCCAATGTTTAGGCACACAGGGGCTCTCCAAACGCGACATGGTGTCCGCTAACAATTGTAATAAAAATCAGCTCAAATTGTTAGCTGTAACCATGTTGTGTTTAGTGAGCCCCTGTGTGCCTAAACATTGGGGCTCCCCCACAAGTGACCCCATTTTGGAAACTAGACCCCCCAAGGAATGTATCTAGATGCATAGTGAGCACTTTGAACCCCCAGGTGCTTCACAAATTCATCCATAAAAATGAAAAAGCACTTTTTTTTCCACAAAAATTTTCTTTTTTCATTATTATGGATCAATTTGTGAAGCACCTGGGGGTTGAAAGTGCTCACTATGCATCTAGATACGTTCCTTTGGGGGTCTAGTTTCCAAAATGGGGTCACTTGTGGGGGAGCTCCAAAGTGGAGACGCACAGGGGCTCTCCAAACGTGACATGGTGTCCGCTAATAATTTGAATGCAAAATGAGCTCAAATTGTAAGCGGACACCATGTTGCATTTGGAGAGCCCCTGTGCGTCTCCACATTGGAGCTCCCCCACAAGTGACACCATTTTGGAAACTAGACCCCCAAGGGAACGTATCTAGATGCATAGTGAGAACTTTGAACCCCCAGGTGCTTCACAAATTAATCTGTAAAAATGAAAAAGTACTTTTTTTCCGCAAAAATCTTTTTTTATCATTAATTTGTGAAGCACCTGGGGGTTCAATATGCTCACTACCCATCTAGATATGTTCCCTGGGGGGTCTAGTTTCCAAAATGGGGTCACTTGTGGGGGAGCTCCAATGTTTAGGCACACAGGGGCTTTCCAAACGCGACATGGTGTCCGCTCACAATTTGAATAAAAATCAGCTCAAATTGTTAGCAGTCACCATGTTGCGTTTGGAGGGCCCCTGTGTGCCTAAACATTGGAGCTCCCCCACAAGTGACCACATTTTGGAAACTAGACCCCCCAAGGAACATATTTAGATGCATAGTGAGCACTTTGAACCCCCAGGCGCTTCACAAATTCATCCGTAACAATGAAAAAGTACTTTTATTTCCAAAAAATTTTCTTTTTCCATTTTTAAAGATTAATTTGTGAAGCACTGGGATGTTCAAAATGCTCATCACCCATCTAGGTAAGTTCCCTGGGGGGTCTAGTTTCCAAAATGGGGTCACTTGTAGGGGAGCTCCAAAGTTTAGGCACATAGGGGCTCTCCAAACGTGACATGGTGACAGCTAACAATTTGAGCTGATTTTTATTCAAATTGTGAGCGGACACCATGTCGCGTTTGGAGAGCCCCTGTGTGCCTAAACATTGGAGCTCCCCCACAAGTGACCCCATTTTGGAAACTAGACCCCCCAGGGAACATATCTAGATGGGTAGTGAGCATATTGAACCCCCAGGTGCTTCACAAATTAATGATAAAAAAAGATTTTTGCGGAAAAAAAGTACTTTTTCATTTTTACAGATTAATTTGTGAAGCACCTGGGGGTTCAAAGTTCTCACTATGCATCTAGATACGTTCCCTTGGGGGTCTAGTTTCCAAAATGGGGTCACTTGTGGGGGAGCTCCAATGTTTAGGCACACAGGGGCTCTCCAAACGCAACATGGTGTCCGCTTACAGTTTGAGCTCATTTTGCATTCAAATTATTAGCGGACACCATGTCACGTTTGGAGAGCCCCTGTGCGTCTCCACATTGGAGATCCCCCACAAGTGACCCCATTTTGGAAACTAGACCCCCAAAGGAACGTATCTAGATGCATAGTGAGCACTTTCAACCCCCAGGTGCTTCACAAATTGATCCATAATAATGAAAAAAGAAAATGTTTGTGGAAAAAAAAGTGCTTTTTCATTTTTATGAATGAATTTGTGAAGCACCTGGGAGTTCAAAGTGCTCACTATGCATCTAGATACATTCCTTGGGGGGTCTAGTTTCCAAAATAGGGTCACTTGTGGGGGAGCCCCAATGTTTAGGCACACAGGGGCTCACTAAACACAACATGGTTACAGCTAACAATTTGAGCTGATTTTTATTCAAATTGTTAGCGGACACCATGTCGCGTTTGGAGAGCCCCTGTGTGCCTAAACATTGGAGCTCCCCCACAAGTGACCCCATTTTGGAAACTAGACCCCCCAAGGAACTTATTTAGATGCATAGTGAGCACTTTGAACCCCCAAGTGCTTCACAAATTGATCCGTAAAAATGAAAAAGTACTTTGTTTCCACAAAAAATTTATTTTTTCATTTTTACGGATCAATTTGTGAAGCACCTGGGGGTTCAAGTGCTCACTATGCATCTAGATACGTTCCTTGGGGGTGTAGTTTCCAAAATGGGGTCACTTGTGGGGGAGCTTCAATGTTTAGGCACACAGGGGCTCTCCATACGCGACATGGTGTCCGCTAACAATTGGAATTGTTAGCGGACACCATGTTGCATATGGAGAGCCGTTGTGTGACTCAACATTAGAGCTCCCCCACAAGTGACCCCATTTTGGAAACTACACCCCCAAGGAACGTATCTAGATGCATAGTGAGCACTTTGAACCCCCAGGTGCTTCACAAATTGATCCGTAAAAATGAAAAAATAATTTTTTTGTGGGAAAAAAAAGTACTTTTTTAATTTTATGGATCAATTTGTGAACCACTTGGGGGTTCAAGTGCTCACTATGCATCTAGATACGTTCCTTGGGGGGTGTAGTTTCCAAAATGGGGTCACTTGTGGGGGAGCTCCAATGTTTAGGCACACAGGGGCTCTCCATACGCGACATAGTGTCCGCTAATAATTGGAGCTAATTTTCCATTCAACTTGTTAGCGGACACCATGTCACGTATGGAGTGCTCCTGTGTGCCACCAGCACAAGGGCAACTGGAAGAGTTGGGGTACAGCACCAGAAAATGGCACCTCTAATGTGCTATTTTCTGGGGTGGCTGTGAGTTGCAATTTGCAGTGTGGGGGGCCACAACATTTGGGTCTCTCCACGATGGGGATTGCAGCCCCCAACTGCCAAGTTGTACCTGGCTGGCATCCAAAAATAAGGCAAAGCTCCTTGTCATTTTATTGGTAGACGTAAAAAAAAAAATGGCATATTTTTGCTCCAGTCAGGTACAACTTGGCAGCTACGGACTGCCAGCAACCCCCAGCTGCCTCGTTGTACCTGGCTGGTACCCAAAAATACAGCAAAGCCCTTTTTTTTTTCTTTCTAGAATTCTACAAAAAAAATTACGTAGGGCTCCGCCATATTTTTGGTCCAGCCAGGTACAACTTGGCAGCTACGGACTGCCAGCAACCCCCAGCTGCCTCGTTGTACCTGGTGGTACCCAAAAATACAGCAAAGCCCTTTTTTTTTTTCTTTCTAGAATTCTAGAAAAAAAATGACGTAGGGCTCCGCCATATTTTTGGTCCAGCCAGGTACAACTTGGCAGCTACGGACTGCCAGCAACCCCCAGCTGCCTCGTTGTACCTGGCTGGTACCCAAAAATACAGCAAAGCCTATTTTTTTTTTTATTTCTAGAATTATTTCTAGAAAAAAAATGACATAGGGCTCCGCCATATTTTTGGTCCAGCCAGATACAACTTGGCAGCTACGGACTGCCACCAGCCCCCAGCTGCCTCGTCATACCTGGCTGAAACCAAAAATACAGCGAAGCCTATTTTTTTTTTATTTCTAGAACTAATTCTAGAAAAAAAAAATGACGTAGGGCTCCGCCATATTTTTGGTCCAGCCAGGAACAACTAGGCAAGCTGGGGGCTGGATTCCACAGCATGGAGAGGCCCAAGCGTTCTGGGCCCCCCATGCTGCGAATTGCAGCCCGCAGCCGCCCCAAAAAATGGCGCATTCATTGAAGCGCCATTTTCTGGCGCTGTACCCAGACTCTTCCAGTTGCCCTGGTGCCGGTGGCAAACTGGGTAATAAAGGGGTTAATGCCAGCTTGTTATTGGCAGCTGGCACTAAGCCCGAGATTCATAATTTAGTGCCAATGGTAGACCCGCCATTAGGAATCTCTGGTAAATAGTCAGAAAATACACACAGAGAAAAATCTTTTTATTTGAAAAAATAACAAACAAAATTTGGACTCCATCTTTATTATAAAGATCCGACGTAGTCCACAACGAAGGTCCCACGGCGCTCGACCGCCTCCGACGTAGTCCACAACGAAGGTCCCACGACGCTCGATCGCCTCTGCTCAATCCAGAGATTGCAGCAAGGGATCAAGTGTCCTTTTCCTACAGCCTATGGGGTCAGAGTTATGTTGCACTGTATGACAATGATCTGTCATACAGTGCACCATGACTATGATCCCAGAGACTACAACAAGAGGATACTTGATCCCTTGTTGCACCCATCCATTCACCTATGCACCCATCAGCCATGCACACACACATCCACGCCCGCTCGCTGACATCCACGCCCGCTCGCTGACATCCACGCCCGCTCGCTGACATCCACGCACGCAGACAGCCACGCACGCAGACAGCCACGCACGCAGACAGCCACGCACGCAGACAGCCACGCACGCAGACAGCCACGCACGGAGACTGCCACGCACGCAGACAGCCACGCACGCAGACAGCCACGCACGGAGACTGCCACGCACGCAGACAGCCACGCACGCAGACAGCCACGCACGGAGTCAGCCACGCACGCAGACAGCCACGCACGCAGACAGCCACGCACGCAGACAGCCACGCACGCAGACTGCCACGCACGGAGACAGCCACGCACGCAGACAGCCACGCACGCAGACTGCCACGCACGGAGTCAGCCACGCACGCAGTCAGCCACGCACGCAGACAGCGACGCACGCAGACAGCGACGCACGCAGTCAGCGACGCACGCAGTCAGCCACGCACGCAGACAGCGACGCACGCAGACAGCGACGCACGCAGACAGCGACGCACGCAGACAGCGACGCACGCAGTCAGCCACGCACGCAGACAGCCACGCACGCAGTCAGCCACGCACGGAGACAGCGACGCACGCAGTCAGCCACGCACGCAGTCAGCCACGCACGCAGACAGCGACGCACGCAGACAGCCACGCACGCAGTCAGCCACGCACGCAGTCAGCCACGCACGCAGTCAGCCACGCACGCAGACAGCGACGCACGCAGTCAGCCACGCACGCAGACAGCCACGCACGGAGACAGCCACGCACGCAGTCAGCCACGCACGCAGTCAGCCACGCACGCAGACAGCCACGCACGCAGACAGCCACGCACGCAGTCAGCCACGCACGCAGACATCCATTCATTCATTGATACATACAAACATACATGCATACTACATACATACATGCATACATACTACATACATACATACATGCATACATACATACTACATACATAGATACATTCATTCATTCATACACACATACTACATACATACATACTACATACATACTACATACATAGATACATTCATTCATTCATACACACATACTACATACATACATACTACATACATACTACATACATACATACTACATACATAGATACATTCATTCATTCATACACACATACTACATACATACATACTACATACATACTACATACATACATACTACATACATAGATACATTCATTCATTCATACACACATACTACATACATACATACTACATACATACTACATACATACATTCATTCATTCACACATACTTACCTGATCCAGGAAGAGGAGCCCGGAAGAGGAGGAGCCCACACCGGAGCTGGACCGCGGCTGCACCGGCTTGCCCGCCGGTAGGTGAGAGAGGGATGGGGGGGGGGGGTGTACGGGGCATGGGGGTGTTAGCTTCATCAGCCCCCTCCGTGATCGCACGGAGGGGGCTGTGGAAGCTGACAGGCGGCGGCGGTGATTGTCATTTACCGCCGGCGGGCATACCGCCGGCGTGATGACTGTTACCGCCGCCGTGGGGGGGGGTAGGACGGCGATCGGGGGGGCCAGGAGGCCGATCGGGGGGCCCTGGAGTGAGGGGGGGCTAGGAGGGAGACGGCACATGCCATCCCGCCCCTCCAGATCTGATTGGAGAGCTCCAATCGGATCTGGAGGGGATTACTAGCACTGATTGGCAGTCTGAATTTCAACTGCCAATCAGAGGGGCCCTGGGCACGGGGGGGTTAATCCACCCCCCGTGGGGTGTACTACAGGTTGTCACTGTGCATTATGTACAGTGACACCTGAGTCACCCCCCTCACACGGGCCGCAGGAGCCCGATCATTCCATGGCCCACCCCTAGGGCCAAGGGTCGGGAAGCACTTTGTTTCCATGGCCCAAACGTAGGGCCAAGGGTCGGGAAGGGGTTAAGTAAATTAAAACAGTTGAACCCAGAGGTAGGAGACATGCTGGTGTCTTCTGATGTAATGTCTTTATACACCTCCATCGATCATGAAAGGGGCATAGCTGCCATAAAGAAAAAAATGATACAAGCACACTATTCAGTAAAGTGTAGAGATTTGATCATAAAACTGTTGGAAATATGTTTGAGAGAAAATTATTTCCTGTTTGCTGATAAATTCTATAAGCAGCCAAGAGGGACCGCCATGGGCGTGCACTTGGCGTGTTCGTATGCACACGTTGTAATGTCTGTATTGGAGGAGGACCACGTCTATGGATTGCACCACTATAGGAGGGTGGTGCTGTGGTGGCGATACATAGACAATGTGTTTCTCCTCTGGAGGGGTAATGAGTATGAACTTGAATAGTTCTATAAATATGTAAATAGAGTGGACCCAACAATAAAATTTACTACTGTCTTTTCTAAAACCCATTTAGAATTTTTTGCCAAAAAAGTAGGATTAGATCAGGGTCAAATCATGACATTATTGCATGTGAAGACAACGGCTAAGAATAAGTTATTGCATTTCCAAAGTCACCATTCCAGCAGATAAAAAAAGCCATACCATTGGGACAAATAAAAAGAGTGCAGAGAATAGTTAGTGAAGAAGAAGAGAGAAAACAAACTATTGATAGACTATTAGAGAAATTTGGTAAAAGAGGTTACCCTAAAAAATTACTAGCACAGCAAAGAAAGAAAGCAGGAGAAACATGAAAATCTATGGCTATGAAACTTTGCAAAAAATACCCTTAGTCTTGACGTTTGGTGGTAATTACTCTAAGTAATTGCCACCCGGAGGTAGAGGAGTTTAAAAATCTCCCTTTGATAACACATAGGAGAAGTAACAGCCTGAAGGGGCAATTGGTTAAGTCAGACATTGGAAAAAAGAAACACAAACAGCCTAGAGCTAGGAGGTTAGGATGTTACCCCTGTGTGGGCTGTGTGACTTGCCCACAGATGCTAAAAGGAAACAGTTTTGTATATGAAAGAACCTGTTCATCAGACCATGTAGTCTATCTATTAGAGTGCCCTTGTAAATTATATTATGTGAGTGAACCGACGTTGGAATTCAAAGTTAGAATGAGTCAGCATCAATAAAGTATCCGAAAAAAACGATTGGATCTCCCTGTCCCAAAGCATTGGGTTGAGGCAAAACACAAGGACAGTGAGCTTAGATGTCGAATAATAGACATGGTACCACAGATGAGAAGAGGTGGAGACAGGGTCAAACCTTTAAAAGAAAAGGAATTGAGATGTATTAAAAAACTTGGAAAATTAAAACCAGGAGGGTTAAATGTTGACTATAAATTAAATGTAGCCCTTAAGGTATGTTTTTCTTTGTTCATACAGCGATGTATATTGTCACTCACTAAATGGTGTATCCTGTTACTGTTTTTTCCACATTTTTTTTGCAAAAATTTATTTTTTATTGTAAGTGCAAAAATTACTAACAGTTCGCTAATGTGAACTTTTTTCTGTTTGTTACAGAATAAGAAGAAATAAAAAGATTCGGAGACCTGCGGCACACAAGACTGTTGATAACGATCTGTATGCTCTGACATTAATTTTTCATATAATATACATATGGGCGATATATGTCACCATGCATGTAATTTATATACACACATAAAAAATTTTTTTGTAAAGTACAATTTTTCATGTTAAAACACAAAAAAACAAAATAACTAATATTGGGAAAGAGTGGTGGGAAAGACCGAGGTCTGATATAAGGTTTAAAGAGGACCTGTCACCCCCCTGGTGCTATGCCAACTGAATGCAACACTGAATGCAGCGTGTCTGCTGCATTCAGGGAAGAGGTCCTCCATGTTTCTAGCCCCCCTGTAAGTTGTTGAAAAGACTTTATAAAGTATACAGATAACGAGTCCGAAGGGACTTACTCAGTAATGAGTCATTGCTGTTGCTGGTGTCCTTCCTGTCTCCAGCCCTCAGCGATGTCACATACAGGAGGCTGAAGAAGAGGGGGCTGGAGGTGGCACAAAGAGAACTGGAGGCAGGAAGGACACCAGCAACAGAGTAAGTTCCTCCGGACTCCTTATCTCTACACTTTATAAAGTCTTTTAAACAGCTAACAGGGGGCCTAGAGACATGGGGGACCCCTTCCCTGAATGCAGTAGGCACGCTGCATTCAGTGCTACATTCAGTTAGCATAGCACCAGGGGGGGGTGACAGGTCCTATTTAAACTGCGGAGTGTTTGTGATACCCTGATTTAATCCAAAAAAAGGGGATGACTCAGGTGACCCTGAAGGGAAATTTAAGGTGACAAGGGACCTCTCAATGAGTTTGGGAGCCCCATAAGAACCCAGGGTAAAGAGTGAATGTGATGAACAGCAACCTCAAGGAGACCGTATAAGTATGTCCCAATACCATCTACTTATATAATCCGCAGTTGGGAATTCGGGCGTTGTCGCCGAATCCCAACATGCTTTGCGGGACTGCAAGTGATGACGCGCAGCGTCGTCACGAGCCGCAGACCCGCACTACTGTAAAAAAAAAAAAAAAAAAGTTAATGCTCACCTCTCCCCGAGCCCCCGCCGTCTCCTGTCGTCTTCCTCCAAGCTTCCGGTGGCTGCCGCAGGCTCCGAGTGTCTGCAGAGCTCTTCTACTGCAGTCAAGGACCTGTGGTGATGTCACAGTCACGTGACACCAGGTTACTCCATGGTAACCTGGTGTCACGTGACTGTGACATCACCGCAGGTCCTGAACTGCACTACAACAGCTCTGCAGACACTGGGAGCCTGCGGCAGCCACCGGAAGCTTGGAGGAAGACGACAGGAGATGGCGGGGGCTCGGGGAGAGGTGAGCATTAACTTTTTTTTTTTTTTTTAACCCCTGCCTTCCTGTTTGGAGACTTTTTACTGTACTAAGCATGCTCAGTACAGTAAATGTCTCTACCTCACAGCTCCCCTCCTCACTGCCCCTCCAGCCTCATCCTCAGCTGCCTCCTCCACCTCAGCTCCTCAGCTCTCCTCCAGCCTCACAGTCCTCCTCCAGCCTCCACAGCCTCACCCTCATCACTCACGCCTCCCATCTACAGCCTCTCAGCCTCACCATCCAGCCTCACAGCCTCCCCATCCTCACAGCCCTCCTCCAGCCTCACAGCCTCCCCATCCTCACAGCCTCCTCCAGCCTCACACCCCCTCCAGCCTCACAGCCTCCCCACCTCACAGCCTCCCCACCTCACAGCCTCCCCACCTCACATCCTCCTCCAGCCTCACACCTCCCCAGCCTCACAGCCTCCTCCAGCCTCACAGCCTCCCCATCCTCACTGCCTCCTCCAGCCTCACAGTCCTCCCCATCCTCACAGCCTCCCCAGCCTCACAGCCTCCTCCAGCCTCACAGCCTCCCCATCCTCACAGCCTCCTCCAGCCTCACAGCCTTCCCACCTCACAGCCTCCTCCAGCCTCACAGCCTCCTCCCTCACAGCCTCCCACAGCCTCCTCCAGCCTCACAGCCTCCACTCCAGCCCCCAGCTCCTCACTCACATCTCCTCCACTCACAGCCTCCCATCCTCACAGCTCACAGCCTCCACCTCACAGCCTCCTCCAGCCTCACACCCTCCTCCAGCCTCAAACCCTCCTCCAGCCTCACAGCCTCCCCATCCTCACTGCCTCCTCCAGCCTCACAGTCTCCTCCAGCCTCACATCCTCCTCCAGCCTCACAGCCTCCCCAGCCTCACAGCCTCCTCCAGCCTCACAGCCTCCTCCAGCCTCACAGCCTCCTCCAGCCTCACAGCCTCCTCCAGCCTCACACCCTCCTCCAGCCTCACAGCCTCCTCCAGCCTCACAGCCTCCCCATCCTCACAGCCTCCTCCAGCCTCACAGCCTCACAGCCTCCCCATCCTCACAGCCTCCTACAGCCTCACAGCCTCCTCCAGCCTCACAGCCTCCCCATCCTCACAGCCTCCTCCAGCCTCACATCCTCCTCCAGCCTCACAGCCTCCCCAGCCTCACAGCCTCCTCCAGCCTCACAGCCTCCTCCAGCCTCACAGCCTCCCCATCCTCACAGCCTCCTACAGCCTCACAGCCTCCTCCAGCCTCACAGCCTCCCCATCCTCACAGCCTCCTCCAGCCTCACATCCTCCTCCAGCCTCACAGCCTCCCCATCCTCACAGCCTCCTCCAGCCTCACAGCCTCCTCCAGCCTCTCACCCTCCTCCATCCTCAGCCGCACTACCTGACACCGCTGCCATCCTGCCAACCGTCGGCCCCGCTCCATCGCCACTGCCCTCGCGCCCTCCGCGAGGTCCATGCTGCCCGGATGCCGCCGGAGCCTTCCGCCCCTTGCCACTCTCTCACCGCTGGGCTCTCAATGTCGCCATGCTGGTGGAGTAGCAGTCTACGGGCTGTGGCCAGGTGCCGGGAGCCAGGGACGTCGTCCTGTGGTCGGCAACAGCCAATGGGAGTGAGCGGACCATGTCAGCCTGCAGAGCCTGACACGCCCCGCTCACTCCCATTGCCTGCCCCTGCAAGCGGATTGGGCGCTGTGTTGTACACACAGGACGCCCATCCCATTGCCCAGGACCTGGCGTCCTAGACCAATCGGATGACCGTCCTGTCTTTACCACACACCGCCCAATCCGCTCCTTCTGCTCAGGTCACATGTGTGACCTGAGGGCAAGAACTGATCCCTCTCTGCATCACCCAACCTGCCGCAGACAACAATGCCGTGTGACTGGGGCTGCGATCAGCCCCAGCACGCAGCCACGTCCTGCCGCCGAGCGGTGATGTCACCCCTCCAGCCAGACCTCTCCTCACCCCTCCATCTGGACCTCTCCTCACCACTCCAGCCTCTGCTCTCCTCACCCCTCCAGCCTCTGCTCCCCTCACTCCTCCAGCCTCCCGCCACATCATACTCTGCTATCCACACAGCCCCCCTCTATACTCTGACACCCACAGAGCCGCCTGTATACTCTTCTACCCACACAGCCGCCTGTATACTCTGCTACCCACAGAGCTGCCTCTATACTCTGCTACCCACAGAGCCGCCTCTATACTCTGCTACCCACAGAGCCGCCTGTATACTCTGCTACCCACAGAGCCGCCTGTATACTCTCCTACCCACAGACCCGCCTGTATTCTCTGCTACCCACAGAGCCGTTTCTATATTCTGCTACCCACACAGCCGCCTCTATACTCTGCTACCCACAGAGCCTTCTCTATACTCTGCTACCCACAGAGCCGCCTGTATAATCTGCTAACCACAAACCCGCCTGTATACTCTGCTACCCACAGAGCCGCCTGTATACTTTTCTACCCAGAGAGCCGCCTGTATAATCTGCTACCCTCAGAGCAGTCTGTATACTCTGCTACCCACAGAGCCGTCTGTATACTTTTCTACCCAGAGAGCCGCCTGTATAATCTGCTACCCTCAGAGCAGTCTGTATACTCTGCTACCCACAGACCCGCCTGTATAGTCTGCTACCCACAGAGCCCCATGTATACTCTGCTAGCCACTCACCCGCCTGTATACACACAATTCATTTCACTGCGCTCCCGATGCAATTGCATCAGGCCTTTTTACTAGTTAAACCATAAAAACCTGCTGATTTTAACATAAGATAAGAGTTTATAATGCATAACTTTTAATAAGCACGCTATCACTTTAAAATTCTGGGATGCCGGGCATAACTAGTAGAACTTAACATCACATGTAACTGGTAGCTCTGCCTATGGTTGGCCGGATGGCAGAAGCGGGACTGAAGTAGATGCGCAGGTGCAGAAACACCAAGATGGTGCAGTAACTCCGCCCCGGTTGCCACAATGGCAGACAACAACTGGAAATGAGCGAACAAGTGACGTCACTTCCAGGACGCCGGATCACATACACTAGCGTAGCGAGACATAGAGCTCATATTTTTAATGATATTTAATTACCTGTTATGAGCAGCAAGTGTGCATCCGAACCCCCAATTAATGAATAATATGTTCCTATAGATTGGATTTATAATATATGAAGATTTATGATGATAATTTATTAATGATTGTATTAATTGTTGTATTGAGAGGTGATGTATAAATATCTGGGTTTTGCCAGCTAGTGACTGCTGGATAAAGTGCGTGTGGGCCCGAAACGTAGCCATCTTGTACCCCAGTCCAGAAATAAAGGCATAATATTATCATGTACAACTGGAGTGCTGCAACTGCTTTGTTTACTGTATCTATCTATCTACCTATCTACGATTTAATAAAGTTTCACTGCAGCACTCCTTGGTGTAAAATCAGTAGTCCTTTATTTCTGGCTTCTGGTAAAGCTTTCAGACAGGAGTCTGAAAGCTTTACCAGAAGCCAGAAATAAAGGACTACTGATTTTACACCAAGGAGTGCTGCAGTGAAACTTTATTAAATCGTATGTATAAAGGCTGTGAAGTAAGCTGAACTGCTCTGCACCCTGAAAGCAAGTTTGCTGCTTGAAAAGTTTTTTTGACTTTATATCTACCTATCTATCTATCTTTCTATCTATCTATCTATCTATCTATCTATCTATCTATCTATCTATCTATCTATCTATCTATCAAGTAGAAAAAGAGCAGCACGGTTAAAAAGATTGGGTGTAGATCTTTCCAAGCGTATCTCCCATCCGCTTACTTCAAATATCCAAAAAAAGGGAAAGCAGCACTCCAAATAGTATTCACACTGCCTTTATTCGGCCTTCAGGTGCATAGTGCGACGTTTCAGGCTAATGAGCCTTTCTTCTAGCCTTCTTCTAGGCTAGAAGAAATACTCATTAGCCTGAAATGTCGCACTATGCACCTGAAGGCCGAATTAAGGCAGTGTGAATACTATTTGGAGTGCTGCTTTCCCTTTTTTGGATATCTATCTATCTATCTATCTATCTATCTATCTATCTATTCTAACATTTACCAGACCATACTACAATGCTTATTGTGCTTTCTGCGTGCATTTTTTTTGCACACTCATAGACGTCTATTGGCCACTCGCAAGTGAGATACCCATGCAATCACAGCATGAAGCGATTTGGCATGCAATGCGAGTTCAGCAGAGGAAAAAAGTAACAATCTGAGCTGACTGATATTGGTCTGAGTACAATGCAAGTTTTTCTTGCATTGCACTACCACGAGCATGACGCTAGTGTACCTGTACCCTTAGGGTGGAAACACACTAGCGTGAAAAAAAATGGTCCATTTCTCATCCAGGAGAGTCATACGAGTGTTGTACGTTTTTTGCTCCGTTTTGCATCCAACTGCTGTGTGACTGTCCGACATTTTCTCGGATCACATCCGAGTGGTGTCCGAGTGTAATCCGTGTGCTCTCCGTGTGCAAAGCGTTTTTCACATGTGATTTGAAATTGAAATCAGACACCACATTGCCTACACACTTGCCCACATTGTGGGAATCACAACACTCCGTACATCAAATACTTTGTCTATGTGTTGAAAGAAATCCTTGAGTGACATTGTTCTTGATTGATGCTTACTATCATATTGTTGTATATTAGTAGATGTAAAATATGATTTCTTTTGCAATGTGTATTACCCTGTATTCCAACATTACTGATGTCTTATTGTGGTGGTGGTTTTTGTAGGAGAGTGGTAATGATGCTAGAAAATCATTTACTTCCTTTGCGCCGTCGTACACTGGGTGTTCAAGAAGAATGGATATTGGCTGCAAACACTAACACTAGAAAATGGGTACAGCATATTAGCTAGTGAATGCATGGCTGGCTATGTGCAAAGCTGCTCATTGTGAATAGGGCATACAGGCACAGCAGAAAAAGGTCTCTCGGAGACCTTGGCGCCGCTTACCAGGCTGTAATGCCATGGCCATTGCATTAGCTGACTTCTCATTTTTTTTCCTTTGTGTCATGAAGCAGTTTTCTGCTGTGCCTGTATGCCCTATTCACATTGAGCAGCTTTGCACATAGCCAGCCATGCATTCACTAGCTAATATGCTTTTCCCATTTTCTAGTGTTAGTGTTGCAGCCGATATCCTTTCTTGTTGATGTTTTTTTCTGGCTAGCACCTTTCACATATGGAGGTGTTGTCGGCAGTCTCTTTAGCATCAGTACACTGGATGTTCATCCCATACTACTTTTGTGCAGGTACCTTGTTATGTGGCAGTGTGTTTTGGTATGAAAACGACGTCGATTGTAGACCATGATCTTATTATCGTGGGATGCATTGATGGCTTATGCCCAAGTTGTGTTATTAATGGCCGATAGTGTATCATATAGTGACGCATGCCAAATATCACGTAACATGGTCTGATGTCCTCCACCCCTACCTCCCCCAATAATGTTCATGGATCCTTTGCTGTTGGACCTTGAATAAAAGAATTGTCACAAGTTGGTGAGAGCTGCCGTTTTTTGTCTTTTCCCGCTATACTAACATGGATAAGCATTTTTGATTGCATGTGTCCACATAACTATGTGCTTCACCACACATTGATAAACAAGGTGCAAGACGTTTTGTCACTCATAGTAAGACACTCCAGACCCAACTGTAGAACTACTGCAACTCCTTAGCTGTCATCCTTGTGCCTTTGCAAACTGTTGTGTGTTTCTTTACTTATGTAGGGCCTGTAGAGGTCAAGGTTTGTGATTGTAAAATTGTTGAACTAACATATAGTTAAGACGTCAGAGTGTCTCTGTATGCACACTGTTTTACACACAGGTGTCAAAATGGCTATGTGTATGTTTCACAACATTACAGCAATATTGCATTGGTGAAAATGTAAAAACCACAACAACACAATGTTTTAGCCTCAAAATTTTAGTAATTTGGCTTTCTGGAGCCAAAATTCCAAAACTGTTATATACGGTATATGGCTTTCGAACATAGCCAAAACCACTATTAAAACAAGAAGTTTACCTACACATACAGACCTACAGATATTATAAAACCACAGTAGAACAGTCACATTTACAAATTTTGATATTTTGGTGAACTAGGAGTGGACCCATGTGTTGGATTTTGTTGGAGTGAAGGAATCATTGAAGGTGTATGTTGGTCTGAAATTGTGCCCTCATGTACATGATGGGGACGTTGGTGGCCATGTGTGTCAGGTCCTTGCCCTTCTAAACTTTGACTGGGTTCCCCATATAACACATCAAAAGCGTTTTGTATTGGCCTATGTGTTGGAAATGTTGAGGCCTGATGATTTTGTTCACACTGGGTTCCTAGGAGTCTGTTGGAGATATGCAGCACATGATTAGAGGTCTGATCTCCTGCCAATTGCTGCAGCTGCCTAAAAAATGCATCTGAGTCAGATGGTCTGTGTGTGGTCCGTGATTTTCTTGGACCCATAGGCTTGCAGTGGCGACTCTCGCGCGTGAATAGCATACTGTCACAGCATGTTGCGATTTGTTTCTCGTCCGTTATACGGATGAGTAAAAAGCGTCCGACACTCGCCAATGTGCTCTTGGACATAGAATAACATTGGTCCAACTGAAATGCGATAAAATCACGCATTGCAGTCTTCCGTGTTTCAAGTCAGTGTATCCGTACCCTTAACAAAAGCCTCTCGAATAATGAGTTGTGGATAAAGTACTTCACATTACTTCAGTAATCATTTGGTTAATTTGTGTTGCTTATCTGTGGTGTTGAATATATGACGTGAAATGTTTCTATTTTTGATTTTTAATAATACCATTTCTGGCTATTAAGTTTCTGACTTTTATAAGCAAAATAATTTTTTATTAACCCATTTTATTTTGTTATAGCTAAGAACAGTTAATTACTATCCCGGGCAATGCCAGGTACTACCGCTAGTTCATAATAAAGCACCTGTATAAGTAAATAATGTATAAAATAGGTTTTGACAACTCCTATTTGATGTGCTACTGCTGTTAGTATCCAACAAGCAAGTGTAGAAGCAATAAATATATACTAGATAAATGTAAATACCGTAAAATAGTGTTTATCTGGATGTACATGAAATGGTTGAAGTACCGTATTTTTCAGACCATAAGACACACTTTTTTACCCCAAATTGTGGGGAAAGGTAGGGGTGCATCTTATGGTCCTGATATACCTATGCTGTCTGTGAGGCTGTACTTGGGGGGAGCAGTTGCTCTGGAGCGGGCTGGACGAGGCTGGTGCAGATTGCAGATGTGGCTGGTGATCATGTGGGTCCGCTCATTAAGCTCATAAAATATTCATTGCATCCCCCTGTCCATCACCTCAGCACTGAAGCCGGAGCTGAGAGGTAGGTGAGGGGGCAGCGTATATAACGTGTACAAGTATACTGACCCTCCCATCATGGATATGCCCCTTCCCCCCGGTCACAGCACACACACAAAAATAATAAACAGAGATTAAAAAAATTAATAATGAGTGGCACCGGTCAGTGCAGGTCCTTTATTTATTCATTTTATCTCTAGAGGACGAGTAGAAGCGCAATAGCGCGAAACGGCACCATAGTACTTGGATCCATCACTCCCTCCCTGCCTGTATGTACCCGTAACTTGCACAATAAAGGATCTGCACTGACCGGTGAGATACCGGTCATTATTAATTTCTTTCATTCCTGAGGATTAAGTGTTGTGGCGAGCACCCTGGCATGGCCTTTTTATCTCGCTAAGGCCCCTTTCACATCTGCGTTTTTCACTGAATGTGGCAGATCCGGCAGATTTAGCGCATCTGCCCCCTAACGGCCAACTTGCGGTACACCTGGAGCAAGCCCCTATTCATTCTCTATGGGGCTTGCGGCTGGAGCGACAAGTGCATTTTTGCCGCAATCCGGCAAATCCAGCACTTGCTGCCGGGCAAAAAAACGTGATTAGCTGCAGTGTTTTTGCGTGGCCGCAAGTGTCGAATCGTGGCAAATCTGCACTTGTCGCAAGCCCCATAGAGAATAAATGAGGGCTTGCCGCAGGTGTACCTCCAGTCAGCCGTTAGGCGGCAGATGCGGTAAATCTGCTGGATCTGCCGCATTCAGTAAAAAACACTGATGTGAAAGGGACCTGACAGTGGTTGTTAAGTACAGAGTGACAATTCCATATAGTGTAGAGATCGGTGCTCGGCCCCCCTTTCTTGCTCGTTTGTACAAAAATAATAAACGATGTCAACTCACCCTCTGTTACTCCCTTGCAGCAGTGCGGCATCCTCTGGTCTTCCCGTCCGTGACCGGCATCCGATCATGTGATCGGTGTAGCACACTGACTCCATCAGTGTACTCGGTCACATGATCTGATCACAGGGACAGACAGGAAAAACCCACAGCTGCAAGGAAATGACAGAGGGTGAGTTAACATCGTTTATTATTTTTATGTGTGCGCCAGCAGGGGGAACCATATATCGTGACCGGGGAGGGACATATACAGAATGGGGGCAATATTCATTATGGGGGGCCATACACAGGATGGGGGGCATATCCAGCAAGGGAAGGCTATGTACCAGGTCTATATACCAGGATGGGGAGCCACATCCAGCATGGGGAGGCTATGTACCAGGATAAGGGGGCCATATCCAGGATGAGAAGGCCATATCCAGAATTGGGGGCCATATACAGGATGGGTGGCCATTACAAGATGGCGGATCATATATTACCTGAAAGGGGCCCCGGATGGGGACATTGCACCCATAACTATCAGCAGCAGATCCCCCCTACCCATAACAGTACATTATAACCACATTTTTTGCTTAATGTTTTCCCCTATTTTCCTACTCTAAAATCTGGATGCGTCTTATGGTCCAATGTATCTTATAGTCCAAAAAATATGGTAATTGCTTGTATTTAGTTTGTGTCTCATCTATTATATAATTGCGAATGGTTTTTTTGCCCCTTCTGAGTCCACTCTCGCTGCGAGTCAGCGTGGTCATGTGGATACGCCCGAAGCATTGGCCGCGCAGCGGCCATTGCGAGCAGTTCTAACTCGACTTGCTATGCCCGCGCAGCGGGCATGGCGAGTCGCCTTAGCAGCGCGAAGCATTGGCCGCGAAGCGGCCATTGCGAGTCAGAGACTCGCTCTTCTAGAATCCCGATGCATGTGCATCGGGCACCCAGCTAGTATACTATAAAGCACTAAAACCACAACCTAAAATCATGATGGAGTAGCCGAGAATCAGGGGGACCTAGCAATGGCTCAGTTCAGCTTTTATAATGATTATTTTCCATTCTGACTAATTATAAGCTGCAATTATTTATCTCAAATATTAAAATACTTGTTTTATATTTGCATATTCCCATTGGAGGCAAATGTACATCTGTCAAGAGCTCAATTAATAAACTCATATTTTTATTAAAAAAAAAAAAGTTTCCAGTCTGGGGTTTGCTGATTTTCCTGCTCCTTAGTCATTCTGAAAGTAATAAAGGTCAAAAAGTATTACAGGCATATGGCGACTTTCTTAGTATGTATCACCAGGGTACACACTTTACCGCTTAAGGTTTATCGTCACAGTCCTTTCTTCATTATATTTTTAAATGGCAGAATAACTTAATGTTATGCCTCCGCTGTCACCATCTGGTTATCGTCAACCGTGTTTAGATCACATCACATTAGCATAAATCATCATTGACTATTATTTTTGTTATATTTTGGAAAATGTATCTAAAATAATTGTTTTTATGTTTTTCTATTTGAAAATATTATAAGATGATTTGTGAGGACAACTTTGGGGCTTGTTCAGGTTGCAGGTGTCCAGCAATGTGTGCAGGATTCTCTTAATCTTGGCGACATACAATAGGTTGTCACATCTCGGCAAGCAAACAGCAGCCCGGGCTGACATTTCTCTTCCCCGTCACTTTCTGTTGTCAAGAAGACAGCTGCAGAGAGAAGAAGCCGTTCTGATTTTAGCAGCAGGATCACCTCATAACTTCAATTTTTGATGGATGTTCCATTTCAAAGTCTACAGAAAAGAAGTTAACAAAAGTATTAGACTTTTCAAGAAAAAAAGAGTCTTATTGAAAAAAAAAGTATTTAACTTTGTAACTAAATTGAAAATTGCTATCAGTCCCGATACAGGATGTTTAAGGTGTGGTAGGAAAGGTGCAAGGGTGTAACTACAATAGATGGAGTGGTTGCAATCACACCCCGGCCCTGGAGCCTACGGGGACCCAAAGATTCCTTTGGCCTATAGAACAAGACTATTGTTCTTAAAGATTTGCAATAATTGGGGGCCCTTTTGGAGCTATCACATTGGGGCCCATGAGCTTAAAGTAATGCCACTGCAGACGCGACATGGTAGCACACAGATCCAAAAGACCTGATGCTTGGGAAGGTATTATAAAACACTTTATGCACCATTTGGTTCATTAAACTTTGTTCTGGAGATGTGTATTTTCTGACTAGAGGTACAGTCACATAGGGCGATGTTGTCTGCAACATCGCTGAAAAGTTCCAGGTTCAGCGATGTTGCAGCTACATAGCAGGTGCGTTGTGCCGTGTAACAGCACAATGCAACTGTGATAAATCGCTGGATCACTGTTGGCAGGTTTACCAACATGTTGGTAAACCTGGTGATGTTGCTCCAGCGATCTGCTAACATCGCTCCGTGTGACACGGCGATAACAATGTTGCAAGCGATTTCGCCTATTCACAACATTGATGCGTATTGCTCGCTGGGTTGTGGAGATATGGAGAACTATGGAGGGTGCATTATACTATATGGACTATAGGGTGCATTATAATATATGGAGGAATATGGGGTACATTATAATATATGGAGGACTATGTGACTGCATTATAATATATGGAGGACTATGTGGTTGCATTGTGGCACCCCTGCGGATCCAGTCGCCATAGAGATGCTGCACCCCTGTTAGGGTGTAGTATCCCACTCATAGGTAAAAGGGGTACAGACCGGTACTGGGACACCCAGGCCACGCACTAGGAACTATTGTAGTGGGGCTGGGTGGAGAGGAAGTAGAGGGAGCACCTGGGAGGGAGTGAGGCCAAGAAGAACATATGTAGATAACGTGGGACACGTGACAAGGGGTATAAATAGAGCGGGAAAGATCTAGAACGCAGGAGAGACAGTTGAGTACAAGCCATTGAACACCAATGTTGAGTTGGAGGGAGGTTAGAGCAAATAAGCCTGAGTAGTGTGTAGAGTACTGGAGCAAGTTTGAGCTCGTCCTAAGGCCAGACTCAGGAGCAGAAACATCACCCAAGTGGCTCCAGGAGGAAGAGGGGGTCCCAGAGACAGTGAGCAATCCACCTGTGGGGGCTCAAATCCAGTGTCAGGCGCAGGTAAGTGGAGGTACCAGGCCACAAGAACAGGGGAAACGGAACCAAGTGGAGAAGACAGACCAGGCTCAGCTAGCAACCTGGAAGCTGTGGCACTTCCATGGTGACACAGTCGACTTCCGCACACATCTGCTGAAAAGGTGGCAACCATAGGGCTAAGGCAGGGGTGGGGAACTCCAGTCCTCGAGGGCCGCAAACAGTTCAGGTTTTCACGATTTCCTTAGTATTGCACAGGGATTGGAATCATCACCAGTGCAAGTGATTATGTTATCACCTGTGCAATACTAAGGAAATCCTGAAAACCTGCACTGTTTGCGGCCCTCGAGGACTGGAGTTCCCCACCCCTGGGCTAAGGGGAGACACTACAGGGTTACCCCTAAGAAAAGCCCACAGTCAATGGCTAAGAGCTCTGTGTGGTGAGGCGCAACGCAAGACGAGCGAGAAAGTGCAGTGTGAAGTGGCAGAGAAAGGATAGAGAATCGGTGCCAGTTACGTACCATCCTACTACTCGGGAGTAGCTGGATCCCTGCCTCTGAGAATCCAGTGCTCAGCGGGCTGTTGCACAAAGACTGTGAATAAAAGATCTGAAGACTGCAACCCGCTGTGTCTGTGAACTTTCTTAACACGTCAAAAGCACCAGAAACACAACTACCAACTCACTCAGGTACTTCAGGCTACCCTGGGTGTCAGCCCTACCCATAGAGGACTTAAGACCATTGCTGGCTCCCAACCATCGGCCCCAAAGAGAACTGTCGTGCAGCGGTGGCCATATATAGCCACAACCTGCGGGTGGCATCACGTAAAAAATACAAATATCCCCAGGTGCAGTCATCCCTTAAGAGAATGAACCCTCCACGCCAGATTCCAATCCCCAAGAGAGAAAGCCACCCACACCGAACTTTTAATGACACCGCCAGGGTCACGGAGCCGGGTCTCGGTCCCTGTGATCCCCGTGATGAAGCCTCAAAGCCCAGTTCTGAGTATCCTAAGGCCCTGGAGGGGCGTGTCAGCATTATAATATATGAAGTACTATGGAAGCAGAATTATACTATATGGAGGACAATGAAGGGTATATTTAGCAATATGAAGGACTATGAGGGTGCATTAAACTATATCGGGGATGATAGGTTCACAGCTGGGGAGGGGGCCCACTGGCCATCAGGGACAGGCAGCCCTGACAGCCAGGGGCCCATTAGGGACACACAGCCCTGTGATCAAGGGGCACATCAGGCAGACTCCGCAAGGAGCTGAGTCCTCCCCTGAGCTCCCAGTGCACATGGCTAATTTGCATGCGATGCAGATTAGCCATGTGCAGGCTATGGGGAGCAGTGGAGCTTCCTCCTTTGCCTACTGTAGCAGAGTGATGAGTGATCACCCTGCGACCTCATCACAGTAGTGCAGGAAGGAGGAAGCTCCACAGTCACAGGAACCTGCTTCTATAAGGATGTGGTGGGGAAGAATCTGAGTAGGACACAGCCACGGGGGAGTGGATGGAAGGTGAGTATGATCAGTTTGTTTGTTTTTTACTGTGAGCAGCAGGATGGGGGATTATATGTACCATAGAGGCTGTGCTGATTGTATATAGAGGCTGTGGTGACTGTATATAGAGGCTATGCTGGGATATATAGAGGCTGTGCTGACTGTATACAGATTCTGTGCTGGGGTATATAGAGGCTGTGCTTACTGTATATAGAGTCTGTGCTAACTGTATATAGAGGCTGTGCTGGGTATATAGAGGCTGTGCTGAATGTATATAGAGGCTGTGCTGACTGTATATAGAGGCTGTGCTGACTGTATATAGAGGCTGTGCTGGGGTATATAGAGGCTGTGCTGGGGTGTATAGAGGTTGTGCTGAATGTATATAGAGGCTGTGCTGACTGTATATAGAGGCTGTGCTGACTGTATATAGAGGCTGTGCTGGGGTATATAGAGGCTGTGCTGGGGTGTATAGAGGTTGTGCTGACTGTATTTAGAGGCTGTGCTGGGGTATATAGAGGCTGTGCTTACTGTATATAGAGTCTGTGCTGACTTTTTTATAGAGGCTGTGCTGACTGTATATAGAGGTTGTGCTGGGTATATAGAGGATGTGCTGAATGTATATAGAGGCTGTGCTGACTGTATATAGAGGCTGTGCTTGGGTATATAGAGGCTGTGCTGACTGTATATAGAGGCTGTGCTAGGATATATAGAGTCTGTGCTGACTGTATATAGAGGCTGTGCTGATTGGATATAGAGGCTGTGCTGGGGTATATAGAGGCTGTGCTGAATGTATATAGAAGCTGTGCTCACTGTATATAGAGGCTGTGCTGACTGTATATAGAGGCTGTGCTGGTGTATATAGAGGCTGTGCTGGGTATACAGAGGCTGTGGATGCGGTATACGGAGGCCGTGCTTGCTGTATACGGAGGCTGTGCTGGGGTATACGGAGGATGCTGCTGAGGTATATGGAGACTGCTGTTGTACTGTATATATACTATATGGAGGCTGTGCTGGGCTATATATACTATTTGGGAGCTGTGCTGGGCTGTATATATAATATGGAAGCTATGCTGGACTATATATAATATTTGGAGGCCGTGCTGGGCTGGATATATTATTTGGAGGCTGCTGCTGGGCTGTCACAGCTTCCAAATAATATATACAGCCCACAGCCTCTATATTATATATACAGCCTGACAGTCTCCATATTATATATACAACCCTGAATAGCCTCTATATTATATATACAGCGCACCCAGGAGCCTCTATATTACATATACACAGCCTTCAGCTTCTATATTATATTCATGAATCATAGTATGTGTTAAAGGGGCCCAGTGAGACTGTTTCGACCGGGGCCAACAAAAACCTGGAGCCGGCCATTGTAATATTTGGAGAACTGTAAAATAAATATATTATAAAATATGGAGTACTACACTGTACTTAGGCAAATTAGTATTTTGATCACATGATACTTTTTATAAATGTTGTCCTACTCCAAGCTGTATAGGCTTGAGAGTCAACTACCAATTAAGTAAATCAGGTCATGTGCATCTCTGTAATGAGGAGGGGTGTGGTGTAATGACATCAACACCCTATATAAGGTGTGCTTAATTATTAGGCAAATGCCTTTCCTTAGGCAAAATGAGTCAGAAGAGAGATGTGACGGGCTCTGAAAAGTCCAAAATTGTGAGATGTCTTGCAGAGGGATGCAGCAGTCTTGAAATTGCCAAACTTTTGAAGCGTGATCACCGAACAATCAAGCGTTTCATGGCAAATAGCCAACAGGGTCTCAAGCAGCGTGTTGGGCAAAAAAGGTGCTAAATAACTGCCCATGAATTTAGGAGAATCAAGCATGAAGCTGCCAAGATGTCATTTGCCACCAGTTTTGCCATATTTCAGAGCCGCAACATTACTGGAGTATCAAAAAGCACAACGTGTGCCATACTCAGGGACATGGTCAAGGTAAGAAAGGCTGGAAAACAACCACCAAGAAATATCTTAAGACTGATTTTTCAAAGGTTTTATGGACTGATGAAATGAGAGTGACTCTTGATGGGCCAGATGGATGGGCCAGAGGCTGGATCAGTAAAGGGCAGAGAGCTCCACTCCAACAGATGCCAGCAAGGTGGTACTGGTATGGGCTGGTATCATCAAAGATGAACTTGTGGGACCTTTTCGGGTTGAGGATGGAGTGAAGCAATAATTCACAGCAGGAATACCAACAATTAGGAAATATATGTGGCAACCAGAAGGAGCACACAGAGGATTCAAATAGACTGCAGTATTTCCTAATTGGCTGAAGTCAGAGTTAGCAACTGCAGCTGGGCAGCCATACCACACATCCAAAAATCAGACTACTACATCACCAGCCCTACCTTTTGAGTAAACACAATGGTGCCTGGTGGCAGATGCAGAATTTACAGGAGCAGACTGAAGGAGTGACACCATGTTACGGCGTGCCTCTTTACTGGGTTTCTACACAAAGTCTAAGTCTCTCTCTGGGTTTAAAAAAACCTCCATTTGTATGGGCGAATAGAATCTGCCCTTAGTATGTGAGCTCCATTTTGATCAGAAACAAATATGAATAGTCATCATTTTTGAACAGAGCTGCAGAACAAACCATCACTATAAAGCCAACAGAGGCATGTGTCAGCACAGTGGTCAGGGTCAAAGGAATGGGAGGGAGGCAAGCACAATGCCCTTCTGTCTTGGTCAGCTTTTCAGGTATGTATGCATGCCCCTAGATGTAAGTAACAATGAAAAATCCTTGTCCAACATTAAAAGCTCACTTTAATTAAATCTTTTCTTTTTGCATAATCTTTTGTCTTTGTGGCTTCAGAACGCGTGAATAGAATAAAAGAATTTAATGAGCAGGTTCAAGTGTGCAATAACCTGTGATTCTGAAACATATGCCTCCCAAGTGACCTAGACGTGTATTTCTCCAGCAGCATTTTAAATAAGGTTTCTAATGATGTTGAAACAAGGGTGTCTAAGAGCACCTGTCAGAGCACATTACATGACTACTGAGTAAGCATCCAGCGGAAATGTAGCCAGTCAACTGTTTCAAACCAGCTCTGTATGTGCTGACTATTTTGTTGCACATTAGCAATAATTAATAAATGATTTACTATTAAAACCTATGTACACCTTGGCACAGCTTTTATAATTAATTTATTCATGTACTTCCTAAATGTTTAGTTAAGCAACTTTCCAAAAAGACATCATAAGAAAAAAATGTCCATCCATTTTTCTGACACAGAGTCCTCACATTGTTAGCTATTCGGTAGGTAACGCCTACATACAAAATAGACTCAAATTTGTAAGGAACATCATAGAGGAGCCTTCCAGAAAACTTTTTTTTCACTAAATCTGTATATGTACTGTAGAATGTGTTAATAAACACACCTACCACCGCCTTATCCGGTAAACAGTGCCGTTTCGCTCCTCTTTTGAGAAACATCACCACCGTTCAGACTCTCTGGATCTATGCCGGAGCCAGAAGTCTCTTTTACAATGTAAGACTTCAAAGAATGGAATGCAGAGAGTTAAAACCACATTGCCGTTGAATAAAGATAAATGCAGAATCCTGGATATTTGATTTTATTTAACGTGTTTTGAAGTGGATACTCCTTCATCAGGACATTCACAGTGTGACAGTCCTGATGAAGACTTATCCACTCTAAAACAAGTTGAATAAAATCACATATCGAAAATTCTGCATTTATCTTTACTCAACGTCAGCCTGGTTTTAACCCTCTCCATTCCATTCTTTGAAGTACCCAAGTTACTAGAGCTGCTGCAGCCATTTTCTCCTGCTAGATCAGTGGTTGTGTCTCACGCAATCCAACCAAGTGAGAGAACCATTGCCTTGAAAGATTTATTGTCTCCACAAACCTATTGGGTTTGTCTCTTTCCTCATTTAACAATGTAAGACTATGGAGCCTTGTTTTAAAGGGAACCTGTCAGCCTGCTAATGCCCCTCCAGCTATCACTGTCTGTACCTGTAGCTTTATAATACTATTCTAATCATCCCTGTATGAGCTCAGAGTGTAATGTGAATGGTGAAAAAAAAGCATTTATACACTTATATTTCCTTATGTAATGAGGCAGTCAGTCCCCAGCTTGGAGGACGGGGACTGTTTGGCAGGTTAATAGTTAACATTTCAGTATTGTGCTAGAACATGTTTGGAGACCTGATGTGATGTCACAACCATGTGACTACAATAGGCGGAGCTAAGTTCTCATAGAACATAATATGTTTGCTGGCTTAGCTCCGCCCACTATGGTCACATGATCATTACATCACACAGGTCCTTTAGCCATCCAAGTTAAAAGTGAGTTAACTATTATCCTGCCAGACAGTCCCCCTCCTCCAAGGTGGGAGTGAAATGTAAGTGTATAAATGCTTTTCTTTCACCTTTCACATTACACTATGAGCTCAGACAGAGATGATTAGAATAGTATTATGAAGCTGCAGGTACAGATAGTTATAGCTGGGGGGCATAAACCCCCTGACAGGTTCCCTTTAACTCTTTATACGTTTACATTTTAAAAGCCATTTTTACATTTGTAAAAGTCACTTATGGTCATACAGAGCACAAAGTAACCCAGAGAGTCTAAAGAGCAGTGACTTTGCTCACAAGAGGACCAGAGTATATTCTCAAGATGTCTTTTGGGCTGCTCAAAGCTTCGCTTACTTCTTATTGTTTCCTGAATTTAATAATATGAGAATATCCCTTTACCTGAAATTCTGGAAGCATGCCTTAGTATTATGTCCCAATCTGAGTTCCAGAGGCACAGCCTGGGATCAAACATTCAAACCATCAAACAATTCTGGCATATCCCATTGATGTGCCATAAATGTCTGATATGAAAGTAAAGGGGTTTTGTACAGTTCCTGCTCTCCTAGACTATAATGCTATGCTGCCTTCTACATTTGTATAATGTGTCATGCCTAATTGATCAGCTCTTCCCCTTCCCTCTCAGAACGCTTCAGTGCTTCCGACATTTCCTCATTCCTTATTCAATCACGTGGGCGTGATATCACAACAGGTCTTAGACTAAGGGTATCGTTACATGTCGCAACATTGCATGCAATTTCACTGGCAGTTTGCTGGTTGCACTGAAATCATGGACACATTGTTCTATTTTGTTGCTGTGTACAAAAGTAACAATGTGTCCATGATTTCACTGCAACCAGCAAATTGCCAGTGAAATTGCATGCAATGTTGCGACGTGTAACGGTACCCTAAGCTGTACAGAGAGCAGTGGTGAGACCAATATGTTAACAGGACC
The DNA here is from genome assembly GCA_033576535.1 of Allobates femoralis. Classification (NCBI taxonomy): domain Eukaryota; kingdom Metazoa; phylum Chordata; class Amphibia; order Anura; family Aromobatidae; genus Allobates; species Allobates femoralis. The sequence continues at coordinate 77,093,077 of JARQOC010000002.1, forward strand.
TTATGTGAAATCACACCAACACGATTGAATGAGGAAGTGTTTGTTCTTGAACGCACAGATGCTGACTGCGGAGGGAGGGCGAGATCTGTTCAATCAGGCATGACACATTGTCCCCTCTGGGAGGGGTGATGGGTAAGGAGCAGTTAGCAAAAAAGTGATTTATAGGAGTTATAAACATTATACAAGTGTAACAGTCAGCATAGCATTATAGTCTAACAGTGCAGGGACCATACAAACATTTTTGTATGTCCCTGGAGTTCTCCTTTAAACCCTTGAATAAGAATTGAGGATACCAAACATGGTAAATCTTAAGTCTTTGCACAGTTTAAAAAAATAAATAAAAACATTATTTCACCAATGCATCTAAAAAGTAAACCGAAACTGAAATATATATTGTTTTAAAATATGCAAATTCTTTGTGCAGACACTTTGCATCTCAATGGTTACAAACTACAAACAAATCAAATGTTGTCTGGTCCGGTAGTTCATCCTCGATGACTAACAATTAGGTCATGAATAAGTGCTGTTGATGAGTTTTCTAACATACAGGGCATGCATTGCAGCCTTATTAATCTATGTCAACCATACTGGTACACTTTATGACAATCCTCTATAGATGTATGTTCTGATTATTACATGCGGTGTTTATAAAGTTTGGCACCACATTAGCACCTTAGAAATGGTGCTATAACCCCACTGTAGTCGATCGCTCACATTTTTACTGCACATATATTCGAAGTGTATGAAATAATGTGTTGACTTTACTGAAAGCTCTTTTTCCAATTAGAAAACAGTGTTCCTCTAAATGTCTCTTGTTAAGATCAATGAAATTAACTTTAGAAACATTCCCCAAGGTCAGTAATGAACTAAAAAGTAAGTTGGTGTGAAGTCAGAGAATGAATGTCATTAATCTTTTATCCCTAACCTTGATATTGGTCCCAACTCAATTTTCACTAGGACCTGTAATGAATCAACCACAGTCTAAGGTTTGTTAAAGAAGCGGCTGTCACCACATTTAGCAACTACAAGGAAATTATTCCGGCCTAAAATTATATTTCCTTGCTGAAAAATAGCTCATTCACACTTCCAAATCACCTGGGCATATGACTAATACAACTGTTACAAGGAAACATTCAACCTTCAATGCCTATCTCTAAGAGCATCCAAAGGCAAGAATCTGGGATATTCTGCCTTCAATTAATCAAAAAATACAGAAACCACCAAGCATCAATATCAGAGGAGAAGAAATACACTCAGGAATAGGATATTGAAGTGAACAGGTTTACCGGTTAATAGCTACCCCCCACAATATGCTAAAATAGCCTGCTCCCTAAAATCAATGGCCCAGAAATATAAATCCTAGAAATGTCCTTGAGTGTGAGATCTTATAATATTGTATTCAGTCTTTTCTTATATTGGTCTCCTAAACATGTGTTTCTCAACCATTCAGTACCAAGAGCCCCGTAGTAACAAGACGTTCCAACCGAGTGCTGATAAATTATAAATGCGTCATACCAAATGGATCTATTTCATTGCAGCACTTTTCAAACAAAAATCAAACATTATTTAAGTGGCAATAAAAAGCTATTAATTCTATACAATTATGCATTTTTTTTCTATGAAGAACAAACATGAAATGGCTGCCTGCTTTATGACCATATTATAGAAGCAGAGCAGCCAGAAATCCCTGTAAATGTTTCATATGGAGATTGTATCTATGTATCCCCTTATTAGTCCCCTCTGCAAATCCCTTCACTGGCTCCCAAATAGAGATGAGCGAACTTTTGAGTCACCTGGGGCAGTGGGGAACTCGGGTATCCGGGCCCTTTCCGTTGTGGTTGGGGAAGTCACTGGTGGCCTGCCCGGACCCATGGCCCCAGATACCAAACTTAATAAGGGGAATATATGTACCAGGGAAATAAAGTTTATAATAGTTCTCGTGACGCCACCTGCAGATTCTGGTGACTGGATGATCCGGTCGACAGGGTAGGGGATACTCGGATACCGGGACAGGGGGTTACTTCGGTGGGGGATCACGGCTGGTCGGTTACCAGTTCCGTGCCCTGGACCCTTAGTGTCCAGGATGGGGGTGATTATGATGGGGGGGAATGGTATTGTGACACCACCTGTGGTACCTGGTAATAGGGTTACCAGCGCTGCGGCCGGCCGCTGAGGTGATGGGAAGGCAGCGTTGGATAGTACAGCTCCGCACAGGAGATGCTTTACCTCAGGGCAGCGGGGTGGATGAGGGGAGTAGCATTAGCAGTTCTGCTGTGAACGCTGCAAGCGGTGGGGAATTGGGCACACACACACAATTGTCTTTGTTTCGGTACCTTTTTACTGATGTCTGGTAACAAGTACGGTCCAAGAGGGTAACCAGGTTTCGGTGCAGCTTGGGACGTTCTCCTTGGAGAGTTGTGAGGCCTCCTCTATTAGTGTGTGCAGTGCTTGGGGTAAGCTCTGCCTGTAGCTGAACTTGCCGCTCTTTCTCCCTCTCAGGGTGCTGTTCCACAACCGACAATGAGGACCTTTCTGTGGGATTCCTATTCTCTGCTTAGGTCTCTGGTCCTATGCTTGGTCAGGTTTGGAGTCTTCTATTCTTTACTTCAGAGGGAATAGATCCTCCTTGTCTGTCCGGGCTTTTGCTGCTACACTGTAGATGAATAGTAGCTTCGGACTCCGGAGTTCGGGTGGGCTTAAGGGATACCAGATACGTTCCCTTCTTCTTTCTTCCTACCTCTCACTTCTCCCACTGGCCTCCGTCCCTCTCCCTAGGGCTCTGCACAGCTGGTTCAGGTTTCCTGGTTCTGGGTCTGGCTTGGTCCCAGCAACCAGCTCCTTCACTAACTGCTCTCTCGTCTGCAGTCTGACTGCAACTAACTGACTTGACTGCCTCTGCAGACTGACTGATTCCTCCCCTCAGGCCTGGATCCTTATAGGGGATCTTACTTAAGGCAGCAAGTGGGGCTCCCCCTCCAGGTATGGGGTGGAAGGTGTTGGATGCTGTGTGTGCCTAGGTGTACATCCCTCCCTGCACTGGTGGGTCCTGTGGCAATCCCCCGCAGGGGTGCCACACTAAACACCAGCGCTGCCTCAGTCCTCCAGATGGCGATCGTATGACGGCTGAGTTTGAACAGCTCCCTGCAGGTGGAGCTGGGCCTTCGGGGCAGTAGTACACCGATGATGGGGGTTCAAGCTGTTTGAGGAAAGTTGGCAGCAAGGCAGTGATGGGAGAAAAGCACACGGAGTCTCATTAACTTTACCATGGTACTTTGCTTGGTAAATCGGTCAGATGGCATAGCAGTTTACAGGAAAACAGTCTTTTCAGCAGGTAGCCAGCCGGGTAGTCATAGAAGGATGTAATGTCTCTCTGAGGCCACCTATGATGTTCCTTCTGCTTTCTTTTCCCTCTGCGTCTTTCTCCCTGTCTCCTGATATCTGCGGCTCCTACTATCCGTGCGCTGTCCTGTGCTCCCTCTCGGCTACCAGGCCCGTTGGGTGAAATGAGGCTCCCTTCTATCTCTTCCAAGGGGCTCAACCCGGTTTAAGGACGACTGGCGGGGTTACAGTTGTCAGGACCTTCAGAGAAATCCTCAACTGGCCGGTGTTGACAGTTGAGGACTGAATTTTGCCTGCACCGTGTCTCGGGACCAGTTCCTCGTTGTGGACTAAGATCCCTTCGGGCACGTCACTTAGCCAGACACTGGGTCACCTCCTTCTCCTCTCTTCATCTTCCTTTTCTTTCTCTGTTCTGCCTGACTTCTCTCTCTCTCCTTCCTGCACTGCTGTTCCTTCCCGCTCACTCTCTTCACTACACTTACACTCCTCCCACCGGGGCTGGTACTCACCCTGGATCAGGTTAACACTTCAGTCCCCCTACACTAAGTGTGTGAATGCAGGAATGAGAGCCTCAGATTAACATTACACCCCCCTGATGACGGGAGTACTGCACGCTCTCATATGGGTGCAGTACCCCATCTGTTTCAGCAGCTGTGAAGTACAGCAAGTTTACAATGTTCTTAAAACATCCGTTTAAGAGATGTTAATATATTTTAGGGAATTTTATTTAAATATTTTTTATTATAATAATTTGTTTTATTACTTTTTGGGGGAGAGCAAACCTTTATTATTGCAGAGGGTCAGCAGTATGCAAGGCCATATTTTCTACACTTATGTGATAGTAATTCATATAAAAATAGCATATTGCCATTATATGCTTCACGCACATGTTCTTGCAGGTATGTTCATGTGCACACTCAAGAAAGACCATACTATAGATATTACTTCTTGGAAAATTGAAAATGTGCAATCACTATATCATGTGATTCCATACATTTACTATACAGATTTTTGGCAAGTGCACAACTGTGTTATTATGTGTATAATTCATTATGAAGTTGTCATTCCATTGCTGCAGTGCCCCCTAGTCTAATTCATCAGCATTCCAGATGAATTGATAAATTGGTAACCTGAATAAAGTTATTTGTTATCACCATTATATCTCAAAATGACAAAAAGACTGTCTTCAATAATCGGTGCTACATCAACTGGTCCACCCTGCTGCATGACCATCTTCCCAAGAGACTGTGCACCATTTTTGTCATGATGGAGGTCACATTCATGAAGGTGTGGGGCAGCAAGGGCTGGTTCGCAGTTGGCGTATGAACTTGGAGAGGTTCGCCCAAAGAAGTACCGGATATTGGGGATCCGCACCTGTGGGATACTCCAGGACCACAGAAAACCCCGTCACACCGTGGAGGCTTCGGGTCAAGAGAGGGAGCCAGACACAGCCATGCAGCATCGCAGTGATCAGAGAGGGTAACCCGGAGACCGCACAGGAGAAGTCAGTCACCAGAAGCAGGAAGAGAAAGGAGGCAAGTCTGGCTGCAAGCAGGCTGTGCTTCAACCATTACACAGACACAGAGGAGGCCTTATACCCACTTGCAGTGGTGACCCACTGTGCAACATGGTCACCTGTTAGTGCCCTGGACGACTTTACCTGCAGAACATCAGTAAAAGGAAAAAGAGACTTTGCAGTGTGCGTGTATCATTCCTCTCCATTCCCGGTGTCCCTCATAGACTGCTCCAGCTCTCCCTATACCATCCCAGCTCCACTACAAGCTGCCCCTTCGCACTACGCTGCCCCGGAGGTCCAGTCCTACCTGTGGAGGACTTCACCAACTCAGCCGCAATACCATCTACCTCCGGTGGACTGTGGCGGCGCTGGTGGCATCTCACCAGATACTACAGGTGGCGTCACGACAAACTTTGTACATAATCCTCTGTAAATATTAACCCCTTTTGGAAGACAGGCCCAGGACACAGGGTCAGGTGCGGCCACCATCCCCCGTGACAAAGTTAACAAACCCCCTTGCAGCCTGACACCCGAGTACCTCAAAGCCTGGGCGCTACACAATCAAACATTTTTGATAACTGGCAATGAGTCTTTTACATTACTCTGGAGGAATTTTGGCCCACTTACTTTTGCAGAATTGTTGTAAATCAGGCACGTTGGAAAGTTTCCAAGCATGAACTGCCTTTTTAAGGTTATGCCACAGCATCTCAGTTGGATTAAGGTCAGGACTTTGACTAGGCCACTCCAAAGTCTTAGGCTAGGGTCACATTTGCGGCACAATTGTTAAATCCTAATCCACTCCCTTTAGGAGCCCATTATGCTAACCGGATTGCTCTACATGCAATCCGGTTACAAGCTCCGGATCTGCAGCCTGCGGTAAAAATCATGCAGGCTGTAGTTTTCGGAGCGGTTCTGTCAACCGCAATGCGGTAACTGGATTGGTCTGGATGTGTAGTCCGGAGCAATGCGGTTACCGTATACTTTGTTCATCCCTGCTGCCGTAGGGATGAACAAAGTGTTAAATGTTACTAAAACATGAAATATTAATAGTAACTGTGGGCAACATGTCTCTAGGGGGTGCCCACCCTCCCTAGAGACATGCTGTCCACTTGTCAGCATGTGAGGGGTTAATAAGGCCTTTACAGTATAGCCGGCTATTGTCGGCTTTGTACAAATTTCTGAATGAAGCCGCTGCTCCTCACAGTAGAGCAGTTACTGTATTTAATGTACGTATAGTATCAGCCGCTGTCCTTGGTCCTGAAACCTTTAACATTAGGTCTATAGGTAGCGCACCGCCATAGACCTAATGTTAATGGTTACAGGACCCTGGACAGCGGCTGATACTATACCTACATTACGTACAGTATCTGCTCTACTGTAAGGAGCAGCGGCTTTATTCAGAAATTTGTACAAAGCCGACAATAGCCGGCTATACTATAAAGGGCTTATTAACCCCGCACATGCTGACAGAAGTGGACAGCATGTCTCTAGGGAGAGTGGGCACCCCCTAGAGACATGTTGCCCACAGCTACTATTAATATTTAATGTTTTAATAACATTTAACACTTTGTTCATCCCTACAGCAGCAGGGATGAACAAAGTATACAGTAACCGCATTGCTCCGGATTACACATCGGGAGCAATCCGGTTACCGCATTGCGGTTGACAGAACACATTTTTGGAAAAAATGTGTCTGAAGGCAATTGCGTGGATGTGGATGCGGTCAACGCAATTGCCTTGCCAAATGTGACCCTAATCTTAATTTTGTTTTTCTTAAGCCATTTAGAGGTTCACTTGCTGGTTTGTTTTAGATCATTGTCTTGCTGCATACCCCAAGTGCGCTTCAGCTTGAGGTCATGAACAGATAGCTGGACATTTTCCTTCAGGATTTTTTTGTAAACAGCAGAATTTTCCAGGTCCTAAAGCAGCAAAACAGCTCCAGACCATCACACTACCACCACCATATTTTATTGTGGGTATGATGTTCCTTGCCTGAAATGCTTTGTTACTTTTACGTCATATGTAATGAGACATACACCTTCCAAAAAGTTAAATTTTTGTCTTCCAAAAGCCTTGGGGATCATCAAGATGTTATCTAGCAATATAGAGATGAGCCTTTATATTCTTTTTGCTCTGCAGTGGATGTCTTCTTGGAACTCTGCCATGCGGCCATTTTTGCCCAGTGTCTTTCTTAAGGTAGAGTCATGAACACTGACCTTAACTGAGGCAAGTGAGGTCTGCAGATCTTTGGATGTTGTTGAAGGGTCTTTTGTGATCTCTTGGATGAGTTGTCGCTGTGCTCTTCATGTAATTTTGGGGTCGGCTAGCCTCTTCTGGGAAGGTTCACCACTGTTCCATGTGTTCACCATTTGTAGATAATGGTTTTCTCTGTGGTTTGCTGGAGTCCCAAAGCTTTAGAAATGGCTTTTATCATGAGTCTATGACAGCTTTTTGAGTTATTTTTACTTTGGGTGCTATTTTTTTCAGTACTAGCGAAGGTTAATGTTGTCCCTTCATTGATAGTGCTAGGAAGGCTTGCTGCAGTGTGTGTCCACTCCCACCCATAAAATCCTTCAGCCTTTGTGGGTGGTAGCTGATACTTATCCTGACCAGCCTAGAGAGTGGAGGTGTTTGAGTCCCTGCTCTTTGAAAATCTACCGACCTGGTGCCTTTTCCTCTGCTGTTGCCAGAAGCAAAGCAACAGAATCTAACTAGTTGAACTTTTGCGTTTTTCCATTTTACTTTAGGTGGGAAAAGGGGGTTTTATTGCAGGATTTTCTTAGGAGATAAGGTGTATCTGTGGGATAAGAGATAGCACAGGGTCCCTGTGGTTAAAAGGGTTTTCCCATGACCAAATCAATTTTAAAGGTAATTTTAATCAATATATCTTGAAATAAATAATAATAATTTCTACAATTGGATGAGTTTAAAAAAAAAAATGTTCCTGTGCTGAGATAATCTTATATATGTGTCCCTGCTATGTACTGTGTAATGGATGTGTCTGACCGTATATGGACATGGTCTGATGATACCACATCTCCTGGGCAGGGGAGGATGAAATAGAATATTCAGACATTACAGTACGAGATCACAAATAATTATTTTTTTGAGGTAAAACATTTTTTACAAACAGGCAAATGTTTTAACTCACAAAAATAATCATCTATGATCCCGTGCAGTAATGTCTGTATCCTCTCTTTTGGATTCTCTCATGCTCAGGAGATGTGGTATGATCAAACCATGTCACTGTACAGTCAGACACATCCATTACGCAGTACATAGCAGGGAAACATATATGATCATCTCAGCCCAGGAGATGTGGTATGATCAGACCATGCCTCTGTACGGTCAGACACATCCATTACACAGTACATAGCAGGGACACATATATAAGATTATCTCAGCACAGGAGGTGTGGTATGATCAGACCATGTCCCTGTACGGTCAGACACATCCATTACACAGTACATAGCAGAGACACATACACTCTTTGACAGAAGTTATGTCACTTATCCATGTTATGTAAATAAGAGCTTAAAACCTGACGTTAAATTCATCCATTGGTTGTATAAATTACTCTTTTGAAAGATGAAACCCTCCGAAATGTGGTTTAGGTTAAGAAAATAAATTGGCATCAATGCAAATATTGATAATTTAATGAACACAGAATGGTCAGATTTTGGAAAAACTCATTTAATGGACATATTAGGCATCATTTCCCCTGGAATTAGCATTTAACTCCATTTCTCCCCATGAAAGCTTTATAACCTTTTCAAGACTAATAGATCTCAATCACTTTGTTTATCATTTCTTTCTGAATTTCTTTGCATCATGGCCTGACATCTAATTTTTAAGGATCTTTTGGTCTACTTCACTTTGTCAGGCAGGTCCTATTCAAGTTATTTCTTGACTTAGAACAGGTGTGGCAATAATGAGGCCTAGTAGTGGTTAGGGAAATTAAACTCAGTTTCCCAAAGATGTGATAAACCACAGTTAATTTATGTTTAAAGAGGACCTGTCACCCCCCCCCTGCTGCATGGCAATCTAAATGCAGCACTGAATGCAGCATGTCTGCTGCAGTCATGAAAGGGGTCCCCGATGTTTCTGTGTGCTGTGTACCCCGAGATATAGCCTTAGGCCAGTGTTTCTCAACTCCAGTCCTCAGGACCCACCAACACGTCGTGTTTTCAGGATTTCCTTAGTATTGCACAGGTGTTTGAATTATCCAAAGTGCAGGTGATTAAACTATCACCTGTGCAATACTAAGGAAATCCTGAAAACAAGATCTGTTTGTGGGTTCTGAGGACTGTAGTTGAGAAACACAGGCTTAGGCAAAGTCACTGTGAAAAGTCAGAGGGGCATTCCCTGGTGCAGGAGTCAGCTTGAGTCATAGGGGCCATTCCCTCCCCCTGCCTCTCTGTGCTGCCTCCTGCTGTACTGTTTATGCTTTGTTCAGACAGCAGGGCAGGAATCTGGGGCTGATGTCAGGACAAATATTTTGCATGCTGTGTGCGGCAGGATGAGTGACAGAGAGGAGAAGGGCAGAGCCAGCACAGCAGAAGCAGCACAGAGAGGCAGGGGGGGGGGAATTAAATGAATCAAGCTGACTCCTGCACCAGGGAATGCCCTCCTGACTGTTAACACTGAGTTTGCCTATGGCTATATCTCGGGGTACACAGCAATGCAGCAGACATGCTCATTCAGTGCTGCATTTAGATTGTCATGCAGCATGGGGGTGACAGGGCCTCTTTAAAGTAGGGGGCAATCCCTTTTTCACACAGGGCCCTGTAGGTTTAAATTTCTTTTTCCCTTAATAAAACATCTTCATTTATAAACTGCATTTTGCAGTCACTTGAGTTATCTTTGTTTAATACTTACATTTGTTTGGTGATCGGAAACATTTAAGTGTGACAAACATGCAAAAGAATAAGAAATCAGGAAGGTGGCAAACACTTTTTCACCCCACTGTATGGGCTATATTATTATTATTTATATTTACATCACATCAATCTGTACCATACTATTAGGCTAGCATATGTAATCATTTCTATTTAATGATTCTATTATAAGAGGCACTTTAGTAAAGTTATGAGATTGTTAAATAATGATTTGACCCCTAGGGGCTTCTTGTTTCAATATTGTATTTTTTTTTTCTAATAATATATAATAAAAAATTCAGTTTTTATTTACTAATGGGTCATATTTCACCTTTCTATCTTTTGGGTCCTCCCATTGATTTATTGTGTATATAGCGGTTTCAGAACCATTTATTATTTACTAGGTGACTCAGTTTCATTTGCTCTCCAGGTATTGTCATTGTTGCTACATATAACATCATAAATGGGTAAAATTACTATGGGGCAAAGCCAAAGTACAAAGCTATTGTTTAGTCACTTTTACTTATCATTGTTTTTCGCTACATTAGTTCAGTCTCAGTAAGTTAGCGTGAAATAACGAGTAAAGCAATACTGCCCTCTATTGGAAAAGCTAAAGAATGCACCCAATAATGCAAACCAGTGCATGCATCTTTGTTACCAATAATAATAATATGTATTCACTTATATAGTGCTAATAATTCCATAGCACTTTACAGACATCAGCTATACTGTCCCCATTGGGACTCAAAGTCTAAACATCCTATTAACAGTGAACTAATATTTCAAAAGACCTAAAGTGTTTTATTGCCACTTGTCTTGTGACTTTTGTTTTTTTTCATTATTATTATTTAGAGTATTCTTGTTTTGTATTGTTTTTGTATTGCTGATATTGCAGTACTCATTTTTTCTCCTACATAAGAAATTTTATAAAATCTTAAAAACTTCTGTATGTGTATGAGTCCCCCTTCCCTCCTAGAGCAGGGGTGGGCAAGCCTAGGCCTTGAGGGCCGCCAACAGTGTAGGTTTTCAGGATTTCCATAGTATTGCACAGGTGATAATATAATCTCCTGCACTGATGATGATTCCAACTAGTGATGGGCGAATCCTAAATTACTCGGAATTGCTTGACTCTAGCGAGTCCGAGCACAGGACTCGCTACTCGTTGCGAGTCTAGCGAGTCCAATGTTAATGAATGGGGAAGCGAGTAATAGCGAGTAGTGTGAGATTTACAAATCGCAGATGTGTCTCGGAAGCTTCAGCCTGAAGCAATCCTAGTTTTGTCATTTATTTGCATTGGACTCGTTTACTTTGTAAGTAATCGCTGGGAAACTCGCACAGATAAGAGTCCTGTCTGCTCTGTGTGCTGGCTGCCGCAGCTCCAAGGTCCTAGAGCCCGCCTGCTGCCTGATGTAGCAGTGCTGAGATTGTTCTCAGTCTGCTCATTCCCTGTGTACAGACATGAATGTCTGTGCACAGAGATGATGTAGCAGAGCTGAGATTGTTCTCAGTCTGCTCATTCCCTGTGCATAGACATCTATATCTATGCACAGGGGATGTAGCAGAGAGGACATCGCGTTTTAGACTGCGTCGGACGGAAGAGGATTTTTTTAATTAAAGATGGAGTCCCTAATGGCTTTTTTTTTTTATTTCTAATAAAAAATTTTCTTTGTGTTGTGTTTTTTTTAAAACAATTTAATAGAAATTCATGGCGGTCATGTCTAATATTGGCGTGACCGCCATAAATTTCGGGCTTAGGGCCAGCTGATAATACAAAGCTGGCCCTAACCTCTTTATTACCCAGCGTGCCACCGCTACCAGGGCCGCTGGAAGAGCGGGGTTCAGCGCCAGAGGATGGCGCTTCAATGAACGCGCCATCTTCTGGGGCGGCTGCGAGCTGCAATTTGCAGCGGGGGGTGCCCAGAAAGCTTGGGCATCCCTGCGCTGCGGATTCCAGCCCCCAGCTGCTTACCTGTACCTGGCTAGACATAGAAATTGCGCGGAGCCCCACGCATTTTTTTTAAATTATTTCATGAAATTCTGAGATTCTGACTCTGACTCTGAGACTCTGACTCTGAGACTCTGACTCTGAAATTCATGAAATAATAAAAAAAAAATGCGGGGGCTCCGCGCAATTTCTATGTCTAGCCAGGTACAGCTAAGCAGCTGGGGGCTGGAATCCGCAGCGCAGGGAGGCCCAAGCTTTCTGGGCACCCCCCGCTGCAAATTGCAGCCCGCAGCCGCCCCAGAAGATGGCGCGTTCATTGAAGCGCCATCCTCTGGCGCTGAACCCCGCTCTTCTAGCGGCCCTGGTGGCGGTAGCACGCTGGGTAATAAAGGGGTTAATACCAGCTTTGTTATACAAGCTGGTATTAAGCCCGAGATTCTTAATGTCAGGCCACGTTTGACCCAGCCACTAAGAATCTACAATAAAGTGTTAAAAAAACACAACACAGAGAAAAATTTTTATTTGAAATAAAAAAAAAAGCCATTAGGGACTCCATCTTTAATTAAAAAAATCCTCTTCCGTCCGACACAGTCCAAAACACGATGTCCTCTCTGCTACATCCCCTGTGCATAGATATAGATGTCTATGCACAGGGATGAGCAGACTGAGAACAATCTCAGCACTGCTACATCATGTCTGTGAGCAGGCGGGCTCTAGGACCCTGGAGCTGCACAGAGAAGACAGCTGGACTCGGCTCGCAATGTAACAGCAGTTATTTGCGAGTTTCCCAGTCTAATGCAAACAATGGCAATCCTAGTTTTGTCAGCATTTCTGACAAAACTAGGATTGATATTGATTTGCATTGGACTCGTGCGAGTAATCACTGGGAAACTCGCAGAGTACCGAGTCCTGCGAGTCCCTTACTACTCGCCGAGTAACGAGTCCTAGCGAGTAGATTCGCCCATCCCTAATTCCAACACCTGTGCAAAGCTAAGGAAACCCTGAAAACATGATCTGTTGGTGGCTCCTGAGGACTGGAGTTGAGGAACACTGCTATAGAACATAACAGTATGTGCATGAAAAGTTCTCTTCATCTTTTGAGTATAGATCATTTTACTAAAATATCTGTATTTCAATGCAAAGTGCAATCAGTTATTTACTAGTTTTTTTTTAATTAACCTATTTTAACTATAAAAATAATTTCTCAAACTTGTTCCCAGCACCAGGAGCTTCCATGTAATACAGGGGTGGTGAACTCCAGTCCTGGAGGGCCGCCAGCAGGTCATGTTTTCAGGATATCCTTAGTATTGCACAGGTGACAATATAATCATTTGCACTGGTGATAATTCCAAACCCTGTGCAATGCTAGGGAAATTCTTAAGGCCGATTTCACAAATCCATATCACCAAGGACGTGTGAAACAAGGCCGTTTGGGGGTGGGGTGTGCACACGTGTCACGGACGTGTGACACAATGGATGCTGTCCGTGTGCTATCTGTGGATCACACACGTACAGCCTGTCACTGCATACTCACCTCCCTCCAGTGCCGCTGCTCCTCTCTCTTCCAGTCCACTCTTGGGCTCAGTGAAGTGAATATTAATGAGCGGCGCCGGAAGTGACAGGAGCAGGACAGCACTGGAGCGAGGTGAGTATAAAATTCTTTATTTTCAGGCTTTTTGGTTTTGTCTGTGGTCCGTGCACACGGATGTCACAGTGTGAACATCCATGCGCAGGACGTTTTGACAAAAAAGTGGCACCGCAGAAAAACGGACAAGTCGCCGTGTGGAGCTCACGGACACGCATGTGCTCCACACGGAGACACAGTCTGTGCGGAAACACGGACGTGTGCATGGGTCCATAGGGGATCGTGTGTCCCCGTATGTCCATACCTCCAGCATGTGTCCACATGGACGGCACACATTCTGAGGCACGGATGTGTGAAACCGGCCTAAAACATGATCTGTTAGCGCCCTTGTGACCTGGACTTCCCCACCCCTGTCCTAGAGTTACCTTATATCCATTAGAATGCATGTCACCAGAACTACTACACTATAGTGAGGGCTCATAAGGCAGTGGGACAGCTACCCAGCCCACACCAAACTCTTATGGCCACTTTACACGTCCCAACATCGTTTCGATATTGGATACAACAGTACGGGAGCGCGCACTTTTTTGGCAGAAATCCCAGATCGCATAGGAGATGTTACACAGGGAGATATCGGCAGGCAACACAACTGCGATGTCTACGCCCCCTTGTACGAGCGACCCAGGAACGACCATTTAACATGGGAGTGAATAGGGGAAGTTGCTCTCCAAGTCAGTGTTGGGCTGTCACACAGCACGATCCTGCCACATCGTCCATCCAATATCGGGCAGTTGGAGAGCCTGCTCATTTCTTCCCCAATATCATTTTGGCATCGTTCTTGGTCGCATTGGTTATTTACACCATACAACGCATGAACGATGTCAGCGCCAACGCACGAACCACGTGACTTTTTGTCGAAGTTGGACGACGATATCGGGAAGTGTAAAGTGGCCATCAGGGCCGCTTTACACACACCAACTTCTGTGACCAACTTCTGAACAGATCTCTGGTTGCAGTGAAATCATGGACACATTGTTACATTTTGTGTCTGTGTACAAATGGAACAATGTGTCCATGATTTCACTGCAACCAGAGATCTGTTCAGAAGTTGGTGTGTGTAAAGTGGCCTTAAGAGATTGGTCACATGTTGTATTTCTGATTCATTTCTTTCATGCAGAAAGAAAATGCAGAGTTTTACAGCAACATTTCTAAAATCTCATTCACACAGTAAATATTTTTCCTTATATTTTTGACCTGTGATGAGTTTTTTTTTTTTTTTAAATGAAACATGTTAACTTTTTAAATATTTACTGCAGTTTTTCACTATTTGGCCACGTTCATAGCTTCAATGTTAGGCCACGCGCACACGCTGAGTATTTGATGAGTTTTTTACCTCAGGATTTGTAGACAAAACCAGGACTGGAGCAATGAGAGGAAAAGTTTAATTGGGCCGTCACACGCGTCAATTTCGTCAGCGATCTGATCGCTGCCGACATTGACGAACGTTCACTGGTGAGCTGTCACACAGGTAGACTCACCAGCGATCATTTTACCAGCGACATCTTGGAAATGATTTCTATATCATTTCCACGATGTCTGCAGGCTGGTATCCAGGGTAAACTGCGGGTAACTAGGCAGCGCGCGCTGCCTAGATACCCGATGTATACCTTAGTTACCAGCCTTCTCCGCTCACCGGCTGGTATCTAAGGTACACAGCGAAAAAATTCTTGCAGCACACAGCTACTACCAATGATGTACAAATGCTACAAGCTATATGTGTTTGAGGAAAAAGTTTAAAAACTTACGTTTTTTTCAAAAAACTCAAATTCTAATTTTTTATTTCTGAAGTTCTTGGTACATACATTGGCCAATGTCTGCTTGCTCATCAACTGCGACATGAGGGTGCACATTAACCTACAGGTGATCGAGGGTCTAGATCAGTGATGGCGAATCTATGGCACGCGTGCCCGGGGTGGCAAGCAGAGCCGCTTCCCCTGGCACGTGGCCCCACCACTACACTGCTGCTGTGATCTGCCGGCGCGCGCCGCGGCGCCGGCAGATCAAGGCTGTGTCGGAGCAGAGGAGATATTTCTCCTCTCTCTGACACACTTCCAAGCCCCGCCCTCCCGGCCAGCGTCATGTGACTGCGGTCATGTGACGTGCCCGGCGTCACGTGACCGCACTCAGCGCGGGTCGGGAGGAGAAGACACTGGAGAAGATGTCAGAAGAGGAAACTGCAGCAGGAAGGTGAGTATGACTTTTTTTTTTTTCATAATCTATAGCAGGATGGGGCATTACTGTGAGGGGCTGATGGGGCATTACTGTGAGGGGCTGGATGGGGCATTACTGTGAGGGACTGATGGGGCATTACTGTGAGGGGCTGGATGGGGCATTACTGTGAGGGGCTGGATGGGGCATTACTGTGAGGGGCTGATGGGGCATTACTGTGAGGGGCTGATGGGGCATTACTGTGAGGGGCTGATGGGGCATTACTGTGAGGGGCTGGATGGGGCATTACTGTGAGGGGCTGATGGGGCATTACTGTGAGGGGCTGATGGGGCATTACTGTGAGGGGCTGATGGGGCATTACTGTGAGGGGCTGATGGGGCATTACTGTGAGGGGCTGATGGGGCATTACTGTGAGGGGCTGGATGGGGCATTACTGTGAGGGGCTGATGGGGCATTACTGTGAGGGGCTGGATGGGGCATTACTGTGAGGGGCTGGATGGGGCATTACTGTGAGGGGGCAGGATGGGGCATATGTGATGGAGGCAGGATGGGGCATATTATGTAATGGGGATGATGTGGCATATTACTATGTGATAGGGGCAGGATGTGGCAGATTAATATGTGATGGGGACAAGGATGGGGAACATTACTGCTGGATGGGGCATATTACTGCACTGGGACAAGGATGGGGCATATTGGTGCAGGATGGGGCATATTACTGCATAGGGCCAAGGATGAGGCACATTAGTGCAGGATCGGGCATATTACTGCAAATGAATAAGGGTGGGGCATATTAATGGCAAGTGGACAAGGATGAGATACATTACTGCAGGATGGGGCATATTACTTCAAGGGGACACGGATGGGGCATATTACTGCAAGGGGAGAAGGATAGGGTATTACTGCAGGATGGGGCATATTACTGCAAGGGGAGAAGGATAGGGTATTACTGCAGGATGGGGCATATTACTGCAAGGGGACAAGAATGTGGCATATTACTGCAGGATGGGGCATATTGCTGCAAGGGGACAAGGATAGGGCATTACAGCAGGATGGGGCATTACTACATTATAAGGGCAGGATGGGGACATTACCACAAGGGACAAGGAAGGGACATTACCGAAGGGGACAAGGATAGGGCATACTACAAGGGGATAAGGATAAATACATTACTACAAGAAGGGGGGCAGGATAGAAACATTACTGCCAGGAGAGGGTCAGGATGGAGCACAACTGCAAGGAGAGGGTCAGGATGGGGCCATAAATGCATGGAGATGGTCAGGATGGATCATATAGCTAGGAGAGGATCAGAATGGAGCACATAAATAGAAGGAGAGGGTCAGGATGGAGCACATAGCTACAAGGAGAGGGTAAGGATGGAGCACATAGCTACAAGGAGAGGGTCAGGATGGAGCACATAGCTACAAGGAGAGGGTCAGGATGGAGCACATAGCTACAAGGAGAGGGTCAGGATGGAGCACATTACTGCAAGATAAGGGACCAGGATTTCAGTATGAAATATGCTTGCACTCCATGATAAAATCTATCTTCTGTCTAATAGTCTGCATTTTTTCCATACAGATCAGTCCCCCTGCCGTTTCTAGAAAGGGCAGTGGCAGCGACTCAGCTTCAATGTGCAGTACACATGAGCTGTCTGACCACTGCTGAAGAGAAGAGAAGACTGCAAAGGTAAGTTTAAAATCAATTAATTGTTAAAATAATTGATCATCAATGTTTCAGGACTATAACCACTGCACAGGGAAGAGAGTTAGCATCTGCTGGCTCTTCCCCCTGTGCAGCGCTTATGATTACCACTGCTGTAATTTAGGTTACATTACCATATTGGCACTTCGCCATAAATAATTTAGTTTTGGGTTGCGGTTTGGGCACTCGGCCTCTGAAAGGTTCGCCATCACTGGTCTAGATGGAGGTCTGCCCACTGAGAAGTGGGGGGTGGACAAGGAGGATAGCGATATCAGAGTAGGACTCATCAGACCTGAAGTCACTTTGTCTCAGTTGATGAGCAAGCAGACATTGGCCAATGTGTGTACCAAGAACTTCAGAAATAAAAAATTAGAATTATTGAGTTTTTTGAAAAAAACTTAAGTTTTTAAACTTTTTCCTCAAACACATATAGCTTGTAGCATTTGTACATCATTGGTAGTAGCTGTGTGCTGCAAGAATTTTTTCACATTATATGACCCTGCATCTTTGCTAGCACCAGTTCACATTTGTCTTTGAGTGCTGTGCAGTTTTTTTTTTTTCTTGTTGTTAAGGTACACAGCGGGTAACTTAGATACCAGCCGGTGAGCGGAGAAGGCTGGTAACTAAGGTATACATCGGGTATCTAGGCAGCGCGCGCTGCCTAGTTACCCGCAGTTTACCCTGGATACCAGCTCCCAGCGCTTCCTGAGAGGCACTGGGAGCTGGCTGGTCGCATCTCCCGGTGTCACACGCAGTGATGCTGCGTGTCCACCGGGCGACCGTCGTCAGGTTTTAGAGCAGGTTCTAAAACCTGGCGATCATCAACCAGCGATTTATCGCTGGTTGATGTGCCCTGTCACACGCGTCAATATCGCTGCAACGTCACGTGCAGCAGTGATCGTGCACGCGATATTGACGCGTGTGACGGCCCCATAAAAGAAACACGTCACCACTTCTGTATTTAATTATCCACTCCTGGTTTTGTCTAAAAATCCTAAGGTAAAAAAACTCATCAAATACTCAGGGTACCATTACACGTCACAACATTGCATGCGATTTTACATGCAATTCACTGGTTGCAGTGAAATTATGGACACATTGTACCATTTGTACATGGCAACAAAATAGAACAATGTGTCCATGATTTCACTGCAACCAGTGAATTGCACGTAAAATTGCATGCAATGTTGTGACGTGTAACTGTACCCTCAGTGTGTGCACGTGGCCTTAGGTTTATTTTTTACCTCAGGATTTATAGCCAAAACCAGGAGTGGAACAATCAGAGGAAAAGTATAATAGAAACACGTCACCACTTCTGTATTTATCACCCACTCCTGAATGGCCACTGTAGTGAATTAACCCCTTCGTGACCTTGGAATTTTTCATCTTTCATTTTCGTTTTTTGCTCCCCTGCTTCCAAGAGCCATAACTTTTTTATTTTTCTGTCAATATAGACATATGATGGCTTGTTTTTTTGCGGGACGAGTTGTACTTTCATATGCAATAATTTATGGTACTATATGGTGTACAGGGAAATTGCAAAAAAAAATCTAAATGCAGTGAAATTGGAAATAAAGTGCAATAACACATTTGCTTTTTGGGTATTTTAGTCGCCATGTTCACTATATGGTAAAACCGACATGACGGGGTGATGCCTCGGGTCGGTACGAGTTCCTAGACACCCAACATGTATACCTTTAAGGCCACGTTACACACACAGATATATTGGTCACAGATCTCTGGTTGCAGTGAAATAACGGACACATTGTTCCATTGTACACAGCCACAAAATGGAGCAATGTGTCCATGATTTCACTGCAACCAGAGATCTGTGACCAATATCTGAACAAATATCTGTGTGTGTAACGTGGCCTTTACTGGTATCTAGGTGGTGAAAAAAAATTCAGAAGTTTAAAAAAAAAAAATAAATGGACTTTTTGCGCCATGTCCTGCGACCCGTAGCGTTCTCATTTTTCGGGATCTAAGGCTGTGTAACGGCTTATTTTTTGCGTCTTGAGCTAACGTTTCTAATGATTCCATTTTTGGGGGGGGATCAGCAGTTTTGATCACCTCTTATTGCATTTTATAGCAATGTTGTGGCAACCAAAAAAACGGAATTTTGGCGTTTGGACCATTTTTTCCGTTATGGAGTTTACGGCTCTCATTAACGGATTTAATACGATTATAGATTGGGTGATTCTGAACACAGCGATACCAAACGTGTTATTTTTTTTTTTTAATACTTTTATTGTGATTGAGGGACAAGGGGGGTGATTTGAACTTTTTTATTTTATTTATTTACGGTACGGTTTTATAGCCCGGATCCAGGAAACGAATCCGGTGAAAAACTGGTCCGGTACATCCAGTTTCATCCGTTTTTTCGCCAGAGTCTGTTTTTCAGTCAGTCGCCTCCTGTGGGTTGCTAGTATAAATATCCTGTTTCCTTCCTCTCTGCACCCTTTTCTTTGAAAATGGCAATCACATGCAGCATTTTGTGCAGCATTGTGGTCTGGCTCAGTATCAGTTTTTCATTAGTTTCTTGTCCTGCAAGTTGAGAAGTGCTCCACCCCTTCTCACTGAGCCTGAACACATAAATTGCTGTTTCTACCTTGTGTGCCCATAATGAATCTGGCCCTGCTGCATCCTGCATCTATGAGGTATGGTCACACTAGATCAGGTTTTAAATACGTTAGTCTAGGACCGTTCTGATAGGGGTCACCGTGGAGTGGTAGAACGGCTTCCGTACCTTTTTTGCAAAAACCGTACTAACTAAGAACCCTGCTGTTGACACTATTTTGCACTTGCTTTTTACTTTTATAGCAGTGATGTATATTTTTTGGACGTTTTTTGCACTCTTTTTTGTGATATATATTCTTGGTGGTGTGAACACGGTTTACAGCCCTGTTCACATTGTGGTCTGGCTCAGTATCAGTTTTTCATTTTGTGAGTATGTAGATCTGGCATATGCCAATGCATGTGCGTTTCAAGTTGCCTGTGATGCTGAGCGGCGAAGAAGACGTCGACAGAGGCGGTACTGGATACACCCAATTAATATTTACAGACCCACAATTGGTTGTTTTGCTAAATCACACCCCCAGCTGCGTGAAGATCCACAAAAATTCCACAATTACTTGTAGATGTCTGCCTCCAGCTTCGATTACTTGGTTGATCGAGTCCAAGGCCACATCATGCGGCAGGACACTCATTACCGCAGAGTAATAAGTCCACAAGAGCGGCTGATGGTGATACTACGGGGTGTGTATATCTTGGTCGCACGCTGTGTTAATGGCACACACATAGCAGCCATAAAATAAGGGTTTTGGACACACATTTCAAACATTTTTTGACAAATCTACCATATCAGCAGCATACTGACCTCTTGGAGTCATGTAGCAATCTCCATCTGGGATACCTTAAACATTCTATTTTGAGATGTGATGTTTGTTTAGCCCCTAAATTCATACTCAGTCGCTATTTAAATGCACATCCTCGGCAACCTTACAGTAATGGCTTGTCTTGATGGCTATCGTCGATTGTTATGGCAATTTCATGGCGCTTATGGTCTGTCAAATGATTCACAAAGCTTCAAGCAATCCGATATGGGCCGTCGTGTTTACAATCACAACTTTGGTTTCCCCAGACCAACACCACTTCAAGGCACTGATGGCCCTCCAATGCCTTATGTCATAGTGGCTGATGAGGCATTTCAGATGTGTGGCAATCTCATAAAGCCATACAGCAGTCGGAGTCTGACTGCCACAAAAATATTTTATAACTATAGACTCACTAGGGCCAGGCGAATGGTGGAATGAGCTTTTGGCATGCTAGCAGGGAAATGGCGAGTCCTGGCACAGCCATAAACCTGAAAACAGAGACCATTGATGATGTGGTAAAGGCATGTGTTGTGCTACATAACTTTGTTTTGGAAAGAAAAGGACCATCTGTTGACCATGATGACATGGCAGCAAGCACTTTGGACCACTACAATGCTCCTCCGGTACGGTCAACCACAGCCGTTGCCCAAATGAGGGATCGCTTTGCTCATTATTTTGAGTCCGAGGCGGGAAGAGTAGTGTGGCAGGACCAAATTATATGATTTCGCGACAATGTACATGTGAAATTGACAATAACCTTTTGTTCTGTCTAGTAATATTATATTGTCATGTTTGCATCTAAACATTATCATCATAGTTTTTTAAGTTTGTTGGTTTAGAACAGGCGTGGGGAACCTTTTTCAGGCCATTTGAAAGTTTCTACAGTCCTTTGAGGGCCGCACAAAATTATCAACGTCAAAATTCCCCTGCTATAGTTTGCTAAACAATCAACTCACCCCTACTGTGGTGGCTATAGAGGCTTCTCCTTGACATGGCTATGATGTTCGGTGATATTGATCATGTTACTTCTCAACTGCTTTTCCAGGTTTGCTGTGGCCATAAACATCACAGGAGAAGCCAGAGGCATATACCTCACTGGGGAGGCTGAGGCTGGGGCGTAGAGATCACTGGGGAGCTGGATTTATAAGGCAGGCAGGTGGCAAAACGTGGCTTCCAGCCTAAGCACTGTGGTCCCCAGGAATCTGCCCGGGGGGCCGCAGAAAAGGTCATCGAGGGCCGCATTCGGCCCTGGAGCCTGAGATTCCCCACCCCTGGTTTAGAATGTGACAATTGAACATTCTACATTTCTAAACATTTTTTGTTTTACTCATTGTAATAAATTGTTTTAAATTTGAAGTCTGTCTCTGGATATTTATCTTTGAACAATTCTGGGTACATACATAATGCTCTAAATGTGTGTAGACTGTTTTTCCATTATGGCCAGGGTCACATCTACGTTTTTTTTTTTAAGAATCCTGATCCGGTTTTGAGCTTTCAAAAAGCTCAAAACCGGACCAGGAAACGTTCCTCATAGGAGCCAATGCTAAACACCGGATTACTTCACAAGCAATCCAGTGTCCGTCTCCGGCACTGCAGCCTGCGTTAAAAATCATGCAGGCTGCAGTTTTCGGAGCGGTTCTATGATCCGCTCTGCAGTAACCGGATGGCTCAGGATGTGTAATCTTGAGCCATCCGGCAACTGCATAGTTTGCTGATCCCGGCTATTGCCGGCATGAGCAAACTGTTCTTTCTCTTCTAAAGATTGTAATTTAATAAATAAAAGAATGGTTGAGGTCTCTAGGGGGGGCTTAGTCCCCCTAGAGACCGGACGCCCACTCAGGTGGGCTACACCTACAATGCCCCCATGCCACGGGCTCCTCCGAGCCCTTTGACGTTGTATTTCTGAAACTTGGGTATGTGTTTAGTTGATGTATGTATCTGACCACAGTCACATACATACATGTCCCAATTTCACATTTCTACCAACAAGCATTCATGTTAGGAAAAAAACAAAATCAAGTGTGCCATTACAACAAAAGTTTATTTGAAAGAACAAAAATACCATTACAGATTAGTAAATTGGGGCGGTGTTGTATCTGTACACTGGGGGGCAGCGGGTTTGGTGGCGTGGTGGGGACACCGAAGGTAGTTGGGATGGCGACAATAAAGGAATCCCATGGGGAAGCGGAAGGAGAGTTGTAGCCTAAGAGGGGTATTTCTTGGGGGCTTGAAGAAACAAGGGCTGGGGTGTGTCTGACAAATGAGGAATATGGATTAGGGGGGCCGCATGACTGAGAGCTGGGTGGTTATGGACATACATGGTCTTGGAAGGGGAACAGATGGGGTTGAAAAGTGGCTTATTGGGCGGTAAGATGTCAAAGGATGAACCTCCAGGGGTGAGGCTGGATGAAAGATTTGTGATCCAGAATATGATTGAGACAAGGAGTATGAAGCCTGAGGGAAAGACAAGGTCCATGTTTCTTCAGCTGCCTGTTGGCTGAATGAATCCGGGTGGTATGTTGAAGTTTGTTGCCTGGACAACTGGGTGTTATAGGGGTATGTCTCTTGTCTGCTAGGAAAAGGCTGATAGGCCCCGGTAATCTGTGTGCAGGTCACAGGTTGGACGGAGTAGGGGGCCTGGCTGGATGAAAAAGATTGGTATGCTCAGTAAGCAAGTGACAAGGCTGTTTAAGGTGCTGGTGGGATTACTACCACCTGCTCTCTGCGCCAAAAAGGGGTTTCTGTGCTCACCTGCCTTACGCTCCTTTGTGGAAGGTAAGCATCTGTTGCTTCTCTTGACACAGGTTGTCTGTGGGGGCTATCAAGGCTATGAGCTACCAAAAGGGGGCCATCAGGAGAAGGGCTGACCTCAGGATGTTGGGTGGACTGAGACTGCTGCAGTGGATGCATATTTGGGCCCATCTTTTTGGCTTTCAGCAATGATCCTGACAGCACTGGATAATATAGACCTGCTGATCGCTCGACAGTTGTTCCATCTTTCTGTCCATTGATATCAAATACTAGTAATGTGTTTTTTTTAGATCTGACAGAACATTACTGATTTTAATGTGGAGTCGCTCAAAACCCTTGTGCATTTGTTTTGAGAGCATTTTCCACATTTTTTTGTGAAGGTCAGCCAGATATAAAAATTCAGGGAGAAGTCTCCTACCCGTCCCCTTCAGGTGCTGGCGAACATGGTGCAAAGTTGAAGTAATGGTGTCCCCAGCATCAGAGGGCTGAGATAGGGGAACACTGCTCGATGCCTCTGTTGAGCCCAGGCTTTGGGGCAATCGGGTGCCAGGCTGCAAGGGGAGTGGTGGCCACGCCTGACCCCGTGTCCTGGGCCTATCTTCCAAAAAAGGGGTAATATTTACAGGGGATTATTTACAGTTTGTCGTGACGCCACCTGTAGTTTCTGGTGATGATTCACCAGCGCCGCCACAGTCCTCCAGAGGTAGATGGTATCGCGGCTGAGTTGGTAAAGTCCTCCACAGGTAGGACTGGACCTCCGGGGCAGCGAAGTGAGAAGGGGCAGCTTGTATTGGAGCTGCGGCTGGGATGGGAGTGCTGGAGCAGTGTATGAGGGGCTCTCGGAACAGAGAGAAATGACACACGCACACTGTAAGTCTCTTACCTTTTATTGATGTTCGGCAGGTAAAGTTGTCCAGGGCACTGACAGGTGACCAGGTTACACAGTGGTTCCCAACAGCAAGTGGGTATAAGGCCTCCTCTGTCCCTGTGTATTGATCGAATCACAGTCTGCATGCAGCAAGACTTGCCTCCTCTATCTTCCTGACTCTGATGTCTAGATGCAGGAAACTCTATATAAATTAAAAGAGAAAGGAAGCGCACATAGAGTAGTATTGCTATTATACAGGTCCCTCAGACCCCAAATGGTTAAACTCACCTGGATGCCCTTAGGAAGTGGCTATGAGCCACGAAACACGTGTAGGCAAAATAAACAGAGTGTGTGATTTACTCTGTATTTATCTTTTTGGTCAGCGCGGCATTTGATCCCAGCTCTTTATCACTCTTTTCTGGATTCTTCTAGATGCCAGGATCCACTTACTTCAGAGACCACACGGGTGGGTGATGGTCAAAAGATAATCCTTTATTGCCTCTGATGCGTTTCGATGCCCTCCTGGCACCTTCCTCAGGGAAGGTGCCAGGAGGGCATCGAAACGCGTCGGAGGCAATAAAGGATTATCTTTTGAACATCACCCACCCGTGTGGTCTTTGAAGTAAAAGGATCCTGGCAGCGCAGACTGTAGTACACCTTTCTTTCCTGCATCTTGATGTGATTCCACGTATGAGTGGTCGGTGGAGATCCAGCAGCAGCCATCAGGACAATTACCGCTATACGCCTTCATACCAGTTGTGGGTCTCACAACTGGAATAGGTGAGTGAATCCCTATACACCACCTTTTCTTTAAGTGTCATAAGTGATAGGGCACTATTGCGCCTTTGTTCCCCCTCCCTCTCTTTATTTGACTCTGATGTCTGTCTTTCCTCCTGTGCGGTCTCCGGGTTACCCTCTCTGATCACGGC
The DNA here is from genome assembly GCA_033576535.1 of Allobates femoralis. Lineage (NCBI taxonomy): Eukaryota > Metazoa > Chordata > Amphibia > Anura > Aromobatidae > Allobates > Allobates femoralis. Next base: position 77,118,194 of record JARQOC010000002.1, read on the forward strand.
GGTGATGCACTGCTGTATCTGGCTTCCTCTCTTGACGCACAAGGGAACCGGGTGGCTGAAGCCTCCACGGTGCGACGGGGTTTTCTGTGGTCCTGGAGTATCCCACTCTGACTAACTCCTCCCCCAGCAGCAGTATTTATAGGGGATCTTGCCTAAGGTCAGCAAGTGGAGCTCCTCCTACTGTACCGGGGTGGAAGATGTTGCATGTAGTAGGTACCTGCTGTGGAAACCCAACTGTGCATTAGAGAAATCTGTGGCTACCTGTGTGAGCAGGGCGCCACACCTCTTCTACAGGAATACCGTGCTCCCGGGCTGCTGCTGCTGCTGTAGCCCCCTGGTGTTTAGCACCATCCATGGCCAAGTCATCACCGAGGCAAGCCAGAGGGACAGATTCAGGCCACTGTCGGGATCTTGAGGATGTGGACTCCAGTGTACTCCTGTGCGTTCTGAGAATTGTAAAGGAAAAAAAAAATGAAGATGCATACTGTTCCACATTATCCTGAAAAGAACATGAGAATGGGCCTATCAGATTGGGCCCACAACCATAATGCACACCCTCCAAGTGCTCTGCACATATAAATGCAATAAACACACACTTGCATTACAACATGACATATTTACAAATATGGGACACAAACATACATACACTCTGGCTAACATGCAGGGGCGCAAAAATTCAAGCAGACGGCTATACTTGTAAAGTGTTTTTGTGGCAACAGAGCTACTGGGATCCTGCATCTCGTTGTTTACCTGCTTCCTGAAGCTGTCCCTGATTTTGCATCACTTATCCACCAACTTGTCTCCTGTAAAATCCAAGACAATAATTAACAAACAAACATAACATTGCATGCAAAAAGTGTCATTATGTGTTTGTTTCATGCAAACATACAACTCTTCATTAAAAACATTGACTTATGGTGATGAGCTTGACCAACCACATTCAGTTGCTTCCAGCCTCTGACCATCCTTGCGCAGACCTCATCCCAAAGTCGCCAAATGTGGGACAGGTTGGAATGGAGGTGGTGGCGTTGATCCCACAAGGGAGCACAAGCTTTCACAAGCTGGATCAGTAGCTCTGTGTCTGGTAGGTTCTCGTCATCCACGCAGCGGACCCTTTTGGAAGTCTGTGAATAAAAGCAAAACATGTTAGACAACATTACATACATATAGCCTCCTGTATATGAAGCATCACTTTATGATCGCAACATCACAAGTATAAACAGCCCAGCTGCTGAGCTGCAAATGAAAGTTAAGAATCGTGAGAATTAGGGTACCTTTACACGCGGCTACATTTCTAGGGTGGCTACAGGTAACTTACTGGTTGCAGTGAAATCATGGAGACAAGGTTCTATCTTGTTGCTGTGTACAAATGGAATAATCTCTCCATGATTTCACTGCAACCAGTGAGTTACCTGTAGCCACCCTAGAAATGTAGCCGCGTGTAAAGGTACCCTTAATGAATTCCAAGGCGGCTGCACTGAAGCATAAACATGGGCCACTTTACACAGTTACATGGTGCCTCACCCTGTAATCTTGCATCATCGATCCTTGACATCACAACATTATATTGGCCACATCAGCCTTGTGGTGGCACATAGTCCCCTGTGGAAGTCCTTGGCCCCCAGTCTTGCCACAAGTCCCAAGTGCGAACACATGTGCTGCAACCATGTTACATTACGGACCAGCATCAGTCAGTAATTATTATTATTATTATTATTTATTTATATAGCGCCATTAGGTTCCATGGCGCTTTACATGAGGATGAGGGAGACAAGAACAAGTACACTAAATCTAGGCGATCAGGACGTACAGGTACAGAAGGGGCAGGGACCCTGTCCACGAGGGCTCACAGTGTAAGAGGGGCGGGTTAGGATACAGTAGGATGGGGGAATGTCAGGTATGGAGCGGTCGCCTGGGTCTCATGGCAGGTTGTAGGCTTGATGGAACAAGTGAGTCTTCAGGTGACACTTGAAGCTACTCAGGGTAGGAGAGTGTCTGACGTGTTCGGGCAGGGAGTTCCAGAGTAAGGCAGATGCCCGGGAGAAGTCCTGGACTCGGTTGTGCGAAGAGGTGATGAGGGGGGAGCAGAGGAGGAGTTCTTGGGAGTAGCGGAGGTTGCGTGAGAGTAGGTATCGGGAGACCAGGTCAGAGATGTATGGTGGGGCCAGGTTGTGTATGGCTTTGTACGCCATGGTTAGTGTTTTGAATTGGGATCTCTTGGAGACGGGGAGCTAGTGAAGGGCTTGGCAGAGGGGGGAGACAGGGGAGTAGCGGGAGGACAGGTAGATTAGTCGGGCAGCGGAGTTGAGGATAGACTGGAGAGGTGTGAGGGAGTTAGCCGGGAGGCCATTGAGAAGGAGGTTGCAGTAGTCAAGGCGGGAGATGATAAGAGCATGGATGAGTGTTTTAGTGGTGTCGTGCGTGAGGAAGGAGCGGATCCGTGAGATGTTCTTGAGCTGGAGCCGGAGGGATGTGGTGAGGACCTCGATGTGGGGCTTGAAGGATAGGGAGGAGTCAAGGATTACCCAAGGCACTTGGCTTGGGGGACTGGGGAGAGGGTGCAGTCGTTGATGTAGATGGATAGGTTGGGAGGTGGGGTGGAATTTCTTGGGGGGGAAGACTATGAATTCAGTTTTATCCATGTTGAGTTTAAGGAAGCGAGCAGAGAAGAAGGATAAGATGGCGGAAAGGTATTGAGGGATTTTCGAGAGTAGGGATTTGATGTCAGGGTCGGACAGGTAGATTTGGGTGTCGTCGGCGTAGAGGTGGTACTGGAGGCCATGGGACTCAATGAGTTGCCCTAGGCCGAGAGTGTAAATGGAGAAAAGTAGGGGTCCCAGGACCGAACATTGGGGGACTCCGACAGAAAGGGGGTAGGGTGAGGAGGAGGTGTGGGAGTGCGAGACGCTGAAGGTCCGGTCCGCTAGGTATGAGGAGATCCAGGAGAGGGCAAGGTGGGTGATGCCAAGGGAATCCAGGATCCGGAGAAGAAGGGAGTGGTCAACCGTGTCGAAGGCGGCAGACAGGTCAAGGAGTAGCAGGATGGTGTTTGTTCTTGGCGGTCAGTAGGTCGTTGGTGACTTTGGTCAGGGCTGTTTCGGTGGAATGGAGGGGTCGGAAGCCGGACTGTAGGCGAAGTGGGATTACGAGGAGAGGTGAGAGGACAGTTCGGAGTGGACGTGCTGTTCAAGTAGCTTAGAGGCAAATGGGAGAAGAGATATGGGGCGATAGTTAGAGACAGAGGTAGGGTCAAGTGAGGTTTTTTTTAGGATGGGCGTGATTAGGGCGTGTTTGAAGGCTGAGAGGAAGGTACCAGTGCTAAGTGAAAGGTTAAAGAGGTGGGTGAGGGCTGGGATGAAAATGGAGGTGTGGTTCGGAATGAGGTGGGATGGGAGTGGGTCGTGGGCACTGGTGGTGAGGTGTGATTTTGACAGGAGGGAAGAGAGTTGGTCTTCAGTTATGGGGGGGAAGTGGCTGATGGAGGAGGAGGGCAGTGTAGGTGGGAAGGGGAGTTGTGGGGATAGTGGACCGAAGCTGCTTCTGATCTTGTCGATCTTCTCCTTGAAGGTCGCAAAGTCTTCAGCAGAGATGAGGGGAGAAGGGGGAGGAGCAGGCGGGCGAAGTAAGGAGTTGAAAGTTTTAAAGAGCTGTTTGGGGTTGTGGGACAGAGGTTATAAGGGATGAGAAGAACAATTGCTTGGTGGTAGCAAGTGCCGTCTTGAAGTCAGTGATGGATTGCTTGAACAGAGCAAAGTGCTCGGGGGTGTGAGACTTTTTCCATCTCCTCTTGGCGACTCTGGACGCCCGTCTCAGGTTTTTAGTGAGGGTGGTGTGCCAGGGTTGCCTGTTAATGCGTGGAGCATGGAGAGTGAGGGGGGCGGCTAGGTCGAGAGCGTTCGTTATGGTGGTGTTGTATAGGGTGGTGGCAATGTCAATGTCGTCAGCGCAGGGTATTTCGGTGAGAGGGAGGAGGGATTCAGAGAATAAAGGAAGATCAAGATCTTTTAGGTTTAAGTAAGGAACACTTGTCTGCCTTAACAATTAAAATATGTAAGTACGCACAAAATAGAGCCTAAAAAAACGTATATGATTTTGTTGCATTTGAAATACACAAAGCTCGTGTTAGGAGACCAAATGTTTCCGCCACAAGATCTACAGAAATATATCCAAGCCAAAAAAAACAAAAAACTAAACCACAAACTTTTAGAGGAATAGATCCGCACAAAAGTAATATATATATATATATATATATATATATATATATATATATAAAAAGAGAAAATGGAACAGCACAATAATATACTCATCCGCGGTGCAAGTCCTGTGTATTAGTGTCCAAACCAATTCAAATAAATCAAGGAAAACAGGCAGCACTCCAGTTCAGGTGAATAAAGGGTCTGTTTTTTATTCAGAGCCCATGTGGCACGACGTTTCGGTGCACTAGGCACCTTTCTCAAGTACAGAGTGCAGGCATACACAGTGGGTATATATAGCTCACAAATTTACATAATTAACATTGATTCATTAAGACAATAACGATAAAACATCCATAAAATCATTATTGATTTGTGTACAAATAAACTGACATATACATATATAAAGTGCAATCATATAGGTGCTATTAGTGCATATAAAAGTGCTACGTTGCTGTAATAAAAGACTTCAATCCCTTAATAAGGTGCAGATTTGATCACAAGTGCACCTGTGTGAAGATAAGAACATTAGCATTAGTATAACATATGGGACTCACATACACAGTAACGTTGTACAAGCAGAGCTGCCTCCATTAGCCTCCATTTCCTCATTGTGACATGTGATTCCAGCTCTGTACCTCATTGGCCAAGATCGCCGCCCTCTACTATTGGATATGGCCGTGCATGCTCAGTATAACCTGTTCCATCCAGGCTTCACACTGAGCATGCTCAGAACCACCGAAGCCTCATACGCCATTTTGGAAGTGGGTAAACATTGCCCACACAGCGGTGTATCTGTTTTCTTTATAGGGAAACGATATATATCTCATAATAATAGGTTTATAACCTTTATTCCTTTCCCCAGGTATCATTATTAGACTATATATTAGAGTATATCCCAAATTTGATGACTTTATACAGTTCAATTAGTTATATATACATCCCATAGTAATAATTTTACCGCTGTAAGGATTTTCCCAGGCGTAGACTGTAGGTGGTCCTTTACATAGATTTTCCCACTGTCCAAGTTAATGCTGCAAGTTAATGCTGTAATAGATAAATATACATGTATAAAAAACTCATACATATGTAATATTAAATAAAAATTCTTTAATATAAAAAATGCACAATTCAGCTGATAGGATCGTAACCTAGGTTATTCTATAGGGGTTTTGTGGCCTGTAATTAATTTATATTGTATGGATTTTAAAGTCCACATTTAAGCCGCCTGGCCTTAATGTCTGCAGCTTATAAATCCATTCCATTTCTAATTTTTTTAAAACACTTACCCTATTGCCCCCTCGTCTGTTCTTTGGAACCTGGTCTATGATTCTAAACTTGAGATCATCCTCAGTATGTCCTGCATCCAAAAAATGTTTGGGAATCGGTAAGTTTTTTTGTTTTTGCCTTATGGAACTCTTGTGTAGTGCAAACCTAGTTTTAAAGCTGCACGTTGTTTCCCCACGTACCACAGGCCACATGGGCACTGCAATTGATACACTACGAATTCACTATGACAAGTGAGATAGTGCCTGATTTTATATGTGACCTGAGAAAGAAACTCATTGATGGTTACCGGAAGCGGTTGATCGCAGTTATTTTGGTTAAAGGTTGTGCAGCCAAGTATTAGGCTGATGGTGCCAATACTTTTGTCTGGCCCATTTTTGCAGTTGTGTGAAATGATCAATGTTTTGCTTTTTGCTTTATTCTCTTTTGTGTTTTTTCATTTAAGACAAATTAAATGAAGATAATAATACCAAAGAATTTGTGATTGCAATCATTTTCTGGAAGAAACTGAGTATTATCTGACAGAATTGCAGGGGTGTCAATACTTTTGGCCATGACTGTGTTATATATATATATATATATATATATATATATATATATATACTGTACGTATATAACAAAACATTTTGTATTAAGAAAAGCAAAAAAAAAAAAATTATAGCCACACAGGCTGGCAGAAAATCCACTCATTATGCAATCAAACACTGACACATATCACATATATAGACACCTACATCCTCTAATGGTCCCTTTACACGCGGCCATGGGAAGGTAGAAACCGGCAGGCATCAGACACAATTGTGCCTATTGCCTTGAAAAGACCACGATGTGGCTGCGTGTAATTCAGGACTTTCCTTCCTGTGTCTTCCCTGAAGGAAGGAAAGTCCTGATTTACACGCCGCCACAAGGCACGGGCACAATTGTGTCCGATGCCTGCCGGTTTCTACCTTCCTGTGGCCACGTGTAAAGGGAGCATAAGGGTGCGTGCACATGGTCCGGAGGAGCTGCGTGTTGGACGCAGCTCCTCCGGTCCTGAGGGAAGCCGCGGGTGGCCGCAGCCGCCCTGTACTCACCGTGTGCGGCAGGTGCACGACGGCTTCTCCCTGCAGTCACCCGATGGGAGCCGACTTCGCAGCATGAAATTAACATGCCGCGGAGGCGCGGACTCCCGGCAACCCGCACCGCAGCTCCAAAGACGCTGCAGGCGGGTTACGCATAGTGAGGATGGGATTTCTTGAAATCCCATCCACTATGCTAGTACTGTACGACGCAGCATTTTGGACGCAGCGCAAAGACACTGCGCCCAAAACGCTGCTTTTCCTTATCATGAGGATGCACCCTAACGGCGCCGTTGGCACACATCAGACTCATCACATGCTCATTAATGTTCCCTTGCACACCTGTGCATGTACTAATCACTACATGCACATGTCCAGTAGTGTTACCTTGCACGCCTCAGCTCTCTACATATCATCTAATGCAGCCCATGTGCAGCAATATAATTATAGGCAACACAGTCTGACATATGCGGGCATGACCCACACATTCAAATGCTACCACATTGCAAAATCAGCACTCACCCTATTTGTGCCCCTCAGTGCAGATCCAAAAACACATGTGCAGGTCTGCTGGCTTCTTGGGGACACTTGTTGGAAGATGGCCTCTGCAGGGAGGTCCTCACAGTCATCAGCGGCGCAGCCGCAGTATTAAAAAACTAATCCGGGAACCGGTCCGATTTTTTTTTGTCAGATCCGGGCAGGACCGCACCGTCCATTGGACAATGTGAGCCTTGAGGCTCAGGCGGGAAGGAGGCAGGGAGAGTGGCACTTTGCAACGATCAGCGACCTCACAGCAGGGGCCTGATCGCTGCAAAGTGTCACACATAACGATATCGCTGGAGAGATTGTTGTAACGTCACAGTTACAACGATCTCTCTAACGATATCGTTATGTGAGACAGGGCCTTAAAATTAAGTCTCATGGAGTTATTTTAGGACCAATTAAGGGTCTAAAAAAAAAAAGAGGCCTTAATAAATCTATGGATCCAGGGGTGATCTGCAGTCTTTTGATCGAAGAGGGCTCCTAATGCAGACACCAGTACTTTTAACGTACTTGTGGAGAGGCCCCTTTCTAATCTCATTTGTAGAAACTCTAGAACCTCTGACAGCGAGACCCACTGATACTGAGTAGTTAAAGTACGACCTGAAAATTCAAGGAATTTGTCCCAGACCTAAGAATATTTAATTGATGGTACCATTTTCCTACTCATTAGCAGGGTATAAACTAAGTTTTTGGAAAAACCTCTGGCTGACAATACTCTCCTCTCAAGAGCCACGCTGCGAAATGTAGACTGTGCACCTGAAGGTGACGGATTGGCCCATGAGACAGGAACCTCGGGAAGAATCCATGGGTCTGAGGCTGACAAAATTTGCAGGTGCGTTAACCAGCCCCTTTTTGGCCAAAAGGGAGCCATCAGAATAACTGTGGCCTGATCTTCCCAAATCTTTTTCAGTACTAACGGGATCAGAGGAATGGGAGGGAAGGAATAAGCAAGACCGAATCCCCAGTCCTGCAGGAGTGCATCTATCCTGTCCGGATTCTCTCTGGGATTCAGTGAAAAAAATCTTTCTACTTGATGGTTCTGCCTGGTCACAAAAAGGTCTATTTCTGGTGTCCCCATTTTATACAGAGATATTTTGATTTAAGGACCACTCCCCCTGACTTTGAGTATGATGACTCAAAAATTCTGTGACTATATTTTCTGAGCCTTTCAAATGATGAGCTATAAGGGACAGAAGAGTTTGTTCTGCTATGGCGGATAGTGTGTTCACTCCGAACATCAGGCATTCTGATCTGGGGCCGCCCCGATTTACATAAGACACTGTTGTGTAGTTATTTGACAGGATTACTACGTGTCTGCCTGTAATCTGGTGTAGGAACCCCTGAACTGAGCTTGTGACTGCCATCAGTTCTTTTAGATTTGAAGACCCGTCCGTTAGCTCCAGCTGCCAGCTACCTTGCAAGCACTGATCTCCCAGATGAGCCCCCCATTCCAGCGGTCTGGCATCTGTGGTGACTATCACTGGGTCTGAATTGGTCCAAGAAACTCCTGCTCTCAGGTTCGCATCCTCTACCCACCAATTCAAAGGGTCCTGGAATACTGCAGACAAGTAGAACTTTGTGTCTAGACTGGTCTGTCCCCCTGCCTGGACTGATAGATCTGCCTCTGCAATTCCTGAGTGGGAGGTTTGGCCCAACGAACGACCAAGATGGTGGCTGTTAGAGACCCCAGCAAGGACATGACTGCTCTTAAGGTTATGTTTTGCTGCCTTTGAACCTTCTTTGTAGTCTGAATGATGTTTGGAATTTATCCTTCTGGAAACAGAGAGATTTAATTGACAGAATCAAGGGAGATCCCCAGAAATTTCTGTACTTGCCCTGGGTCCAATTTTGACTTGTTCATATTCACAAGCCATCCCAAATCCATAAGATCAGAGAATACTCAATCTACAGCTGATCTGCACAGGGTACTTGTTTCTCCAATTACGAGGAAGTCATCTAGATAGGGGATTAGCAAGATGTTTTCTTTCTGTAGATAAGAAGCCATGTTTGCCACGATTTTCGTAAAGACTCTTGGTGCTAGGGAGATGTCAAAGGGTAGGCACTGATATTGAAGATGTACCAGGGTGCCTTTGAGTTCCACTGCCAGTCTGAGATATTTCTGATGGTCTTTGTGGATGGGACATGATAATAGGTGTCCTTTAAATCGATTACTGACATGAAGCATGCGGGAAAAATGAGTCTGACTGTGGACTTTAATGTTTCCATCTTGAATTTTTCCACTGTAATAAATTGATTTAAACGTTTTAGGTTGAAAATTGGGGAAAAAAAAGAACCATCTGGTTTCCAAATGAGAAAAACATTGCTATAAAAGCCTTCTCCTCTTTCTGAAAGTGGAACATGAGGAAGATCCCCTTTTTACAGCAAAATGGACACTTCTTGCCCTATGTGAATGACCCACCCCAGGGCCATGGGGTATCCGGTTCCGGGCATTGATTTACTGGGGATGGTACAGGTGCCTGTACCCGGTCCCGTGGCTCTGGTGGTTGCTGAAAAATGGCTTAAAATAAAATAAAAACCTATGGTTGCTTGCAGACCTCCGGGGTGATGATGGGGCAACTAGTTGGTGTCGCTCCCCATAGGTGCAGTTGTGGTGAATAGGGATTTACACAGGGAGGAAGCTCTTCACACAGCCTTGTCTCTTGTGCTGCAGGGGAAGGCGGCTCATCAGGTGGATACACTGCAGTATAGTCTATGAAGGGAGCAGGATCAGGGGCCATAATAACAGACAAATACAAACACTGAGGCTTTGCTTCCGTACCTTCTACTGATGATGTTGCAAGGTTATGTCCAGGGTACAGTCCAGGTGGTCAGGTGGCAGTTCAGGATTTCCACACCCAATGTGTTATGAGGCCTCCTTGTTACTGTGTGTGTGTGTGCTCTAGTCCTGAGATGTCTAAACCTGGCCCTGACCTCTCCTGTGTTCCTCACTTGTATAGCAGGCTATGAGAACCTTCTGTTGGGTACCGCCAACTCCTCTGTGGTCCCTGGCTCTGTTGGTGGCTGTGCTACAATTGTTCCTCTGCCAGGAGACTGAAGTCTCCCTGGCTCTCTGGTCTTCTCTGCTGGGCTAGCTGGACCCTTGCAGACTCAGACTCTGGTGTCCGGGTTGCCTCTACTGTTCCTGTAGGGTGAACCGGGGTGGTTCCTCTGTTCTCTCTCCATCTCGCCTTGCGTCGACCCTCACTCTTGGGTCCCTCACACTGGCTAGGCTTCCCTCTGGCAAGTGAAAGCATATTTCCAGAACTCCATTCAAAATGCATTGCTTAGAACGCAAGGTTGCTGGATCTGGAATTTAAAAAAAAAAATGGTGGAATCTTGCCCAATTTGAAAAACGCAGATGTAAAAGTGACCTTAGAATGTTAAAGCCAATGCACTAAGTGCAAGGGATGACAACACTTAAAAGGGGGCTCTCCGATACACCCTGGAACACATGTAGGTGATTGCCTGAGAAAACCATTTTACCCTTTTTAAAGGAGTGAGACATTGATAAACCCAATGCATTTTGTGCATGGCCTGACAAAAATTAAAAGAAGCACATCAATACAGCTTGGAAGACATGCAGGTGATGGCCTCAGAAAACATTTTTATAGACTTAAAGGAGTATGAGTCCTATCTCAGTTAATTCTGTACTATGCCTCTGTGTCACACAGAAGAAAATGAACAGTGTACTGCCTTCAATGTAATATCAAGTTGTGCTCAGTAAAGAATACCTTGTTTTTATCAATGTTTCTCAGCGAGTACAAGAAAGAAAGGTGGCACTTACCAAATGGTTGAACCCCATTTCTTTGATCTGTCCTGCAGGCGACATTGTGGGATGATCAGTGCGGGGAGAGGGAGTAAGGAGTCGGCGGACGACGGCTCGTCGTTTCGTGGGGTTACTGCTTCAACGGGTCCTATTCACGGCGTGTGACGTCAGACCCTCTTACTAAACACAGAGGATCCAGTCACATCACCGCCCAATATACAAGTGCAATTAAAAACACAAAATAACCATTAATAACATTATTATAATTTAAAGATAGAAAGAATCTGATAACATTCTTAGCTTAAAAGGAGAAAAGCATGGTATTATTAGCGTGATGGTCAGTATCACCATGACAATGATATAAACAAACTGCACTGCTGTATTTTCAACAGCAGAGGGAGCTGTGCTAATATTCTGAAATATTAAAAATTAACAAGCCTTTTCATTGCTCTCATGAAGTTGACCAATGCAGCACAGGGGAACAAGGAGGACAACAGATCTCAATCATGAAAAGGTCAGGTGGCCGACCGTCCTATTAAAATGTTGTTAAAAGTCAGATAACTGATAGACCCATAATTTCATGTGTTGATATCTCCTGCAAGGACATAAAATCACATAGACAACCCACTTAGTTTTACATGAAATGTACTTGACTCGCCCCAATGGGGGCTGTAGGGTACTCAGAACCGGGTCTTTTCGACGTCGTCAGGGCTGTGGGATGTCACGGTGGCGTGACCCGTCTGTGGTCCCTGGTGGGCGGTCAGTAAAAAGGGAAAGGTAAAAATGGAAACATTGGAAGAAAAACATAAAATAAAAAGAGTTTGTCGTGATGCCACCCATGGGAGGCGGCCGATAGGGGCCGCTACTGCGGTCCGGGACTTCTGGGGATGATGGAGTTGCAGCTGTGGTGGTATAGCTCCCCACAAAAGGAGCGGGTCCCCAGGGCATCTGGAGTCAAGGTGATCTGGGGTGATGGAAGGCCAGCGGGGCAGTGCTGGCTGCTGCCAGGGTTGGGCAGGTCCCCTGCAGGGCCCTGCAGTCTGTGCGGTTTGGTAGTCTACCAGTCCCCAGATGCAGGCGGGAAATAAAGTCTCACACACGGTCTGAGTTCCAACTCGGTTTACTTGGCTTCTTTTGGCAGGTACTTCAGGTTACAGCAAAAGTACAGTTGCGGCCCGTGTAGTCCTTGGCAACCAGGATGGCTTGTCCAGTATAACCCCTTTTGTTTTCCTTTCCTCTTGGGCTTTCCTCTCTCAGTGCTGCCTCCTCCTTCCTGAATGCGCCTCCACACACAGAGCCCCAATCCAGCAGCCACGGGACTTCGTTGGGCGACTTGCAGTGTCGCCTGGCCCTAGTACGGCTGCCTTCTCTGCGCTGCCAGGAGTTGGCCACAGCTCTTGGAGGTCTTGTGGCCCCCAGTTCTGTGGTTGGAGCTTGAAGCCTTCTTGCCACCTTCAAGGACAGGCTCCTGGTCCTCGCCCTGTCCTTCCACTTCACTGCAGATTCAGGTGCGCGGGTGGATCGCTCACTGCCCCCGCCCCTAGGACTCTCTCTATCTTTCTGCGGTCTTTAGCCCCGGGACAGGCCTCATCATGGTTCAGGCCTCAGAGTCCATGTTCTCTCTGTCCTCACTCTCTCGTGTCCTCCTCTGACTAACCACCCACTTCCCATGGTGTCTTCCCTTTGTTCTCTTCCTTTCACTCACCGCTTCCTGCTCACTTGCCACCCACCACCTGTCTCCTCCCACCGTCCCATAGCTGCCTGAGCCGTCCCACTACCTGGATTCACCTGCTAGCTCTGGGACCAGGTGTGTTGGGTGGTCTTTAAGGTGGTCTTTAAGATTATTGCACCTTTTATAAGTCACCAAGGGTGGACCAATGCCTAAGGAATTGAGTTCTCTGTTTGCTTCGATGACATGCCAATGTTTCCACATTTGCTGTTGTGATTCTTTCTAACACGGGACCAAATTTGAATGTAAAAGTAAAGCAGTTTTTTATTTTTGTTATTTTGTGACACCTAAACTGTTTTTTTAGTATTGTTATTATTTTTGTTACCCATCTCGTAGCTCAGAGCTCTCTGTTTTGCCTCTTGTATTAAGGATAATGGATATCCTCTGCAAAAAAATTGTTCTTCATTTTCTGTAGTTGTATTTCAAGGAGATCAGTGTCATTATTGATTCTCCTAAGGGCCCCGTCACACACTTCAACGTTTGAGCGATCCGTTCAACGATTCGACTTGACCTAGATCACTTGAATGTCGTTCAATGATCGCTAGTGAAATATCACACGTACAGATATCTTTTAACGACACAACGATTCCACGACAAGCGAACGATACTTGCGGTCGTTTGATCGCCTACATCCTTCTGTTCTGAATAGGAGAAGTTGTTAACAACATTGTTATCAAGGTGTCACACACAGCGATGCTGCAGGTTGGACGCACGATCATCATTTGGCCGACTTATCGTTGATCGTTTGTACTTGTCACACACAATGTCGTCGTTACTATGTCGTTGCTCCACCCAAAAAGCCGTGACATATTAACGATATCGTTAACGATATCGTGTGTGACGGGACCTTTAGTCTTAAAAATTGACTATATGGTAGTGACCGTTTTGTGTGCAGAAGGATGTGCATTGGAAAAATGAAATAGGGTATTTGTTGAGGTAGGATTTTTATATACTGATCTTACCACTTTACCTCCACCAATTTGTAATTTTACATCTAGAAAATCTAATGTTTGGTTACCAAAAGATGACGTGAACTTCTTATTGAACTGATTATTTTCATTCAAATATAAACAAATGAATTAAAGTCCTCCTTGGACCCGTACCGTACGATTAAAATATCGTCCACATAGCAGATGTATTTTAGAAAAGGATTAGTCGATGAATAAATCGTCTTATCTACAAAATGGCCGAGAAACAAATTAGCGAGGGTACAAGCTACGGGCGTACCCATAGTTATACCCTCGCATTATTAAAATATTATGCTTTTGTATGAAATCCAAAGATTCACGCACGAAATCCACCAGGAGCCAGTCTTGTCCTGGGGTTTGTCAAGATCTCTCTCATAACCTTTACAGCGAGCTCCTGGGAGATCCGTGTGTATAGGCTTTCTACGTCAATTGAAGCCAATTTATACCGTTCTAGCCATTCAATCTCATCGATAGACTGTACAAAATCCTGTCCTTTATGTAGGCGAGTATTTTTTTCAATAAAGGTCTTAATAACCAGTCAACAAATTGAGACACTGGTTCTGTTAAGGACTTATGCCCGATACTATGGGGCGTCCGGGCTTACTGATAAAAACGATCTGGCGGTTTTCCTTTGATCCCAGACGACAACACATAAAATTTTTGATCTATCAGTTGTCTAACCTTTAACAACATTTTAATAGGCCAGTCGGCCACCTGACCTTTTCATGATTGAGATCCATTGTCCTCCTTGTTTCCCTATGCTGAAATTGGTCAACTTCATGAGAGCAATGAAAAGGCTTGTGTAATTTTTATATTTCAGAATATTAGCACAGCTCCCTCTGCTGTTGAAAATACAGCAGTGCAGTTTGTTTATATCGTTGTCATGGTGATACTGACCATCACTCTAATAATACCATGATTTTCTACTTTTAAGCTAAGAATGTTATTAGTTTCTTTCTGTCTTTAAATTGTAATAATTATTAATGGTTATTTTGTGTTTGTAATTGCACTTGTATATTGGGCGGTGACGTGATGGATCCTCTGTTTTAGTAAGAGGATCTGACGTCAGACGCCATGAATAGGACCCGTTGAAGCAGTAACCCCGTGAAAGGCGAGCCATCATACCCCGACTCCTCACTCCCTCTCCCCGCACTGATCATCCCCAATGTCGCCTGCAGGACAGATCAAAGAAATGGGGTTCAACCATTTGGTGAGTGCCGCTTTCTTTCTTCTACTCGCAGAGCAACTTGTTCTTATCTTTACATTGGCGTGCAACACACATACCCAGGTGTACTGAGGTTTGCTGAGGCAAAACCAACGGTTATAGATGTGCTGTTAATGTCTTCTGGTGGCCGGTTTTTACTTCATTAGCATCGGACTTATCAATGTTTCTGTAGACCCTATCTGGAAGTTCTATGGAACGGACAAGTAGCCTGACAGGGCCTATCGCCTGAAGATACTGAAAGGAACCTCAGCAGCACATACACATACACACACCTCTCCGTTTTATGTAGCGTCCCGGGTCAAGGAAAGTGCAGCCCTCATCTATGACCACTACCCTGAGAACGGCTTCAGAGCTACGTTGCCCACATGACGCATCCATCAAATTGGAGCTCGAAGCAACAGAAATCTATTTTGGTCCTCTTTAGTAATAAGCCTTAGCAAGCAAGAGCCACTATCATGGCTAGTCATGACCGAGTGTAACCAGGGTCATTAAAATTTAGATCAGAAGCGACAAATTCAATATTGTTCCTCTATAAGAATAAGCTATGGAAATCAAGGGCATCTATTGTGGCTAGCCGTGACTGACTGTAACCAGTGCCAAGAAAATGGAGCTCAGAAGCAACAGAATCAATTTTGATCCTCTTTAAGAATACGTTATGGAAAGCAAGAGCCTCTATCGTGGCTGTTGTGCCGCAGTGAAACCTGCATTTCATTAGCCACAGAATACATTTTGGTTCTCTATAAGAAGCTATTGAAAAAGCAAGGGTCTCTGTCGTGGCTGGTCATGACTGAGTGTAACCAGTGTTAGGAAAGTTTAATAAAAAGCTCATTTAGGGTCTCTTTAAGAATAATTTTTAAGACTGTGCTGTGCATTTAAGGTGGACACAGCTTCCTCCAGGAAAGGAGTCTGAAGTGTTGGTGAGCACTCTACACAACCCTGGAGACTTTTCTGGTAACATCCACAACCAGACAGTCACAGCTTCTGAAAAGGCTGAATGTGTCCCTTGGAGGGTATTGCTCTGGTGGGTAAGCAGTCCCAAAACAGTCGGTGAGGCGGCAATTGAAAGCGCTGCTGCAGCACTGCTAGCCTGGCACCAGCAGTATGTTACTTTCTGAAAGGGGCACAAACGCAGCCTACCTTGACAATGAGCTCTGGCAGGTCTGGGTATGCTTTTAGAAACCGCTGAACCACTAAGTTGAGCTCGGGTCAGGCACGGAACATGCTCCATCTTGCCAAGCTTCAGACCTGCCACCAGGTTACGGCCATTATTGCACACAAGCAGGCCTGGCTGTAGGTTCAGCGGCGAGAGCCACAGATCAGTCTGGTCTGTTACACTTTTCAGCAATTCTGCTTCAGTGTGTAGTTTATCAAAGATATCAGTTTAAGCAGAGCCTGTTGTCGCTTCACCAAGGTAGTGTTACAGTAATTCCAGCTTAAGACTAATGGGGAGGGAAATTCAGACAAGGATAAGGAGCAGAAGGGGGTGCAGGAACTGACGTAAGATTGGGAACCCTGAAGGAACCTGGGCACACAATTCTATGCATTGGTAGGACGTTTGGTGTCCCAGGATCCGACTCTGACACAGCGTCCACCAGATTGAGCAAGTGAGCCATCAGGGAAATGTGGCGTCCCTGTCCACAAGCATTCTCCACTTGTAAATACCTCACTCTTGGAGCCATGTTTTCTAATGAAAGTGTTTATATTTTTAAAAGAAATTTTGGAAAAAATGAAGTTGAAATATCCAGTATCTTTAATTATCTCATACTGAGACACTGTGGTTAAGTAAATCTTCCCAGTAATTGCCTTAGTCAGGGCACGGGTGATGTTTGTAGGACGTACCTGTGTAAAGCGGGGACAGCACACTGTGAGAAGTATTGGCAACTGGGGACTAAGCACTGAGGGACAGCAGCCACCAAAAGATGGCAGACTCAGTTTGCACAAGCATAAACAGTTTTTCCATAGCGAGCAGTCTGGCAATGTGGCCATTTAGTGTTTGTGCCTGTGAGTGGGTGGCTGAGTATCTCCACTTCCATTTAGAGGTTGTGTGTGGGGACAGCTGAATGTTTCGCTGGTACAAGGAGGCATCCACAGCTGCTTCCTGGGCAGGGGATTGGAAAGAAGGAAGCAAATGTGAGGAGAAAGAAGCGTCACCATGAGATATCGATTTTGAAGCCACGTTTTCTGCCCACCCACTGGTGTGCTTCGCTTACATGTACTTGAGCATATTTGTGGTGCTCAGATTGGTAATGCTCTTGCCCCTACTGAGCTTGGTACAGCAAACATTGCAAATTACTTTCCATTTGTCTTCTGCGATTTTGTGGCACCCCTGCAGTCTGGTCATCACAATGGTGTTTAAGGTCATCGGTACTAACATCAGTTCTGAGAATTCAGATATGCTATTGTGGAGCCCACTGGGACGGGGTACTCGGTACCGGACCGTGGAATCACGGACCGTGTCCCGAGCCCACAAGTAAAGGTTGGGGGTTATTTACAGGGGAGAAAGTTGTGACGCCACCCGTGGTATGTGGTCAGGGTGACCACCGCTGCTGCAGAATCTCCGGGGATGATGGGTAGCAGCCAGTGATGTGACGGCTCTCCACAGGCAGAGCCTGGTCCCCGGGGCAGTAGTGATGAAACAGTTTGTGAGGGAGAACGGGGCTCGAGCGCAAGGATTACACAGACTCACGGTTTTGTAGTTTTCCAGGTCTTTTACTGCAGATGGTAATTCAGCTGAGTACTGTCCACGGAGTCTGTACAGGGGCTGGGTTGCTCCCACCCTGGTCGGGTCCTTTGGCTCCTTATTTCTGCGCTGTGTATGTCGCTTTAGCTAAGCGGCCAGTCCTGTCTCCCCTCACGGGTACCAACTTGCTAGGCAACTTGAGTCTTGTCCTGTGTTCCTTGACACCGCCGTGTTGCTTCGCTGTGGTACAGTGAAGATGTGGGACCTTCACTAATCCGGTGTTCACTGTGGTGTTTGTGTCAGGCACAATTTCGGATCCAGTTTCCGTTCTGTGCGCTCCTCTGGGGTGAGTTTCAGGGTAACTTGGTCTCCCAGGTGTGTTCCCCTGCTTCTCCTGTCTCCGTTCCTCAGACCCTAGCTTGGCCTGGAACTGGACCGTGGGGTGAGCATAATCCAGCTCTTTTACACCTAGGTCCTTTTTCCTCAGTCCTCCCAGGAACTGAACTGCCCACTTCCTCTCCACACCAGAATTTATAGGGAAGCAGCTTTAGCTCCTCCTTCTGTCCTGGAGGCACTAGTGTAGTGTTGTGGGTTGGTGGGGAGTTAACCCTCTGTGGTGTTACTGTGGCACATCATCCCTGGGGTGCCACACTATGCTGGACCTCCACACATCTAACACTGCCCAAACTTCAGCCAGAGAGTGAAGGGCGGAAGAGACCCACCTTAGGGCAGACCCCACTTCTGGTTGGAGAAAGGAGTTAGGATAGGGAGATAGGTAGAGGGTGGCATCAGAAGTCACTTGGTCAGACAGAATCATATGGTGAAAGAGGCAGAAGTCTGCGTCGGCTACCAGGTCGACCAGCAATCAAAAGCTGCTATGAGGAGTGCCAGGACCCCAAGCTCTCAGGTCAGCATGACTGGCAGTAAACTGGAGGCTACTGGTCAAGCACAGTAGCCACACTGTGGAACTATCTAGGGGCAGCGCAACTGCCAAAGAGCTAGAGAAATGGTGTGGGTCTGGAGTCTCATAGAGACTGGGTTGCCTGTCTGCCTGGTAGTTAGCCACGAGGGAGCAAAGAGGCACATGGAGAATCTGAAAGTACCTAGAACCTCATCCCATGGAAAAGTCAGCTGGTAAACCATATATCCATCCAGCATAGCGGTCCCTAATTCTTCTCAGACTGACTACATCACCGGCCCAGTGAACCAGTATCCTGGATCGGCTGATGAACTGCAGTACAAAGTAAAAAGGTAAAAGTAAAGAAGGAGAGACCATCTCTTTACTTCCTTCCTGCCACCTCTCCTCACTGCTTTATCCAACCTCTTTCACTCCATCCATCTACAACTACAATCCCCAGGGGCCTGCTCCAGCTGAGGGGAGTAATATACCTTGCTGCTACACCATCTGCCCCGGGGACCCTACCTGCAGCGCCAGTCACCCTTCATAGGACACCTCAGCTGGCGTCACAAACTATCTGTAAACTTTATCCTCCCCTGTAAATAACTCCCCTTCACTGTGCGATCAGGGCCATGGTGCTGGGCAATCACCACCGTAATAGATACTGCCTGCCTGGCTACTGAGTAACCTGGCCCTTGCGACCGCGACACTTTCCAAAAAAAAGAGAACCAGACTGGGGAACTACTAACCCATGGATAGTGATCTTGCCGAATGGGGGTGTTCTGGGGAACAGTTACCTGCCTTTTCCCTCTACCAAACAACTGCCTCTTCCTGCCTGCTGTGGAGCTACGGATCTTTCCCCCTCTGTGTTGCTGTGCTCACTATGAATGCCACCGTGCCAGGTTGGGTGAATAGCTTCATCATCCACCATCACATCTTCCACTTCTCTATCTCTTACCGCATGTTGTATTCCACGAATGGGAACAACCTGTTATGTGTATTTTCTTGCATTATGTATTTTCCTCCTATCAGCGAATTTCTTTTTTGTTGCTAGGCAGATTTAGACCGCGTGAAGATTGACTCTATGTCCCTCCTATAATTGGGCTCAGTATTAGGTTGCCCCTCTCTTCTTCCCAGTGTTCAGTTTGTAGAAGCCATTCCCGGTGCCATATATATGCTCTCCTGTATGGATTACCCCTTTTTATCTGCTGCTGCATTGTAACTAATAAAAGATTTTGGAAGAAAACAGCATTGTTTCTCCTGGTCTTCTCTACAGTTCAGTGCCGGCTGAGTTTAAGGGTGCGTGCCCACATAGTGGTTTAACGTCGGTTTAGCTGCGAAAACCGCGGCGGTTTAGCATAGGTTTTATTTAAATTTATGTAAATCTTAAGCACGTTAGGACTTACAAGTAACCCTATGTAATTTAGAAACGCTGTGCACACATAGTGGGTTTATGTGAGCGGATCTGCCAGAGGTTGAGCGGTTTTCTAGCGTTTTAGCAGCATACAACATGTCAATCCTTCTCAGCGGTTTTTGAGCGTTTCTGAGGCACTACTCTACCTTTCCATGAACAAAATCCTCCATAGAAAACCGCTTTTAAAACCGCCGGAAAAACCGACTGTAAAACGCTGTTCAACAGCTCTTAAAACCGCTGGAAAACCGCTGGAAAACACGCTGGAGACTTCTGAGCTCAGGAGCTAGACTCCTTGAATTTTCCAGCGGTTTACTGACGATTTGAACGTCACTAAACCACTATGTGGGCACATACCCTTAAGCTGTCTGTGGACGCCTTGGTGTGTGAGTTCAAGCTATACAATTATCTAAGAAGCTGATAGGTGGAACACTTGGGATTCACAGCAGTAGGGAAGAGACAGAACACTGCACCACTTGCACATTTTTTATTAGGTACACAGTGAAGCGCAGTATTATATTAAAGAATAGAATGTTTGGCAATTAGCCATGAAAGACGTTGGGGTCGTACGTGGCAGCAACAAGGACTGAAATTCAATAATCCCTAAAAAGATGCCTATGATACCTTAACCCTACTCCAGATACTTTCCCTGCCTAAAAACCTAAGATGTATTATTTGCCATATCCTGCTCTCATCGAAAATACTTATCACTTCAATTTTGAAAAACACAGAACCCCCTACAATTGTAGAGTTAATAGATAAAATAACCCTTCACAGCATATCCGAATTCAACCTCGCCATGAAGAATAAAAATGTTAATAAACATATAGAAAGGTGGGAGCCTTGGATAAGCGTCTATTCTAATTTAATGAGGTAAGGTCGAATTGACGTCAAGTCATCATACTATTTGAGTATTCTTTTCTCTAGCTGGGTATGAAGCTAGTGAATTAATCGCTGATTCTATTATTTTTCTCAGGGGATTTGTTCTCTTCTTTCATTGTGTGTATATACTGATATTTATATTTATACGCATTTTAAACTTCCTTTAAGAAATACTACTTTTTGTACTATTTTATACCTACCGTATGTATTTTGTAATCATACAGTTTTATAACTATTGCTGTAATCCATGCTCCTATTTTTTGTTTTGTTTTCTTTGTGTGAATTGTATCCTTCCCTTCCTTATCTATGATATTCCCTCTTATGATAAAAAAATCCCCAATAAAAAATATTTTGAAACAAATACGTTCCCTGCACTAATCACAGATAACAGCCGTATTATATTAGAATGTATTGGAATTAGCTCTTAAAATGACTGTTGGTTTAATATGGCACCAGCAGGTACTGGAACTGAATGACCTCTGCCTGAAAGTCTTTAATGTTAGCCCTACTCCAGCAGCTAACCCTACAATAGTTAAAGCTACCAGAGGTATTGTGAATTTGCCTGTGCACCAGCAGATACCGGAACGCAATAAGATACCGTCCCTTCTCCGGCAGAAGCTCTATGTCTTGTGCCTAATATAAAATCTGACAGTGCACTAACCATACCACTGTAATACTTGTCTCAACCACAAGATGGCACTCTCCTACAAACACAAATTTGTCAATAAAAGACCCTGGTAACTTTGGAGTTGTATCATCCCATCATTCTTAAGGCCCCGTTACACGGCATGATATCCTGAACGATATCGCTCCGTCACGGGTTTGGAAGCGTTGAAAAGGGAATCTGTGTCACCTCCATTAAGCCCCGAGGCTATCACTACCTGCCCCTGCATCTTCCTATTACTTCTCTAACTATCCTTTCTGTGCTAAATGTGCCCTGTGACTGTGTAATAAAAGCTTTTAATCACTCAAATGTGTCATTTCCAGTACTCCGCAGGCAGGACTTCAGGTTGCACAGTACGCATGCTCTATGGAGCACATTACGTCAGCTCATCTGTGATGATATCTGTGATGAGCTAACGTAATGTGCTCCACAGAGCATGCGCAATGCGCAGCTCTGTGGATGATACCAGAAATGACAACGCTCGGCGTCATACCCGCCATTCTGCAGAGCGGAGTGAGCCAGGCTGGGAGGCGTGCATTTAGATGTCAACATCACGCCCATAGGGGCATGATAAACTATACAGGAGGCGGCCACGGGAGACAGAGAGGATGTCCAGGGGGTCTAGCAACAGTAGCCCCCTGTTCATTATCATACTAATGAGTGAGTGATAAAAAGCTTTTATTACACAGTCACAGGGCACATTTAGCACAGAAAGGGATAGTTAGAGTAGTAATAGGAAGGTGCAGGGACAGGTAGTGATAGTCTGGGGGCTTTATGAAGCTGACAGGTTCCCTTAAAGTTGCCGTGGCCTCATCACTTTCTTAAAGGAGTTATTTGAAGAGCAACATGTGAATAGCGCAGCAGAGTATACAATCTACCGCAGCTCCATTTACATGGTGCTCTTCAAAGCCACATTTCTCAGGATTGTGGGGTCCCAGCAGTCAAATTCAGAGCGAAGGGCAAATCATCACCTATACAGAATATAAGTGGTGACTTTTATATTGGGGATAATCAAATTAAGCAACATTTAAATGCTAAAAATCAAAGTTCAAAACCACCTCTCTGACAACAGGACAGGAGAAGTGGCACTGTGCAGTGTATATACACTGAAAAATACAGATGTCAAGGATTACACCCAGTATACAGGACAGGAGAAGTGGTACTGTGCAGTGTATATATACAGAATAATACAGATACTGAGGATTACACCCAGTATACAGGACAGGAGAAGTGGTACTGTGCAGTGTATATATACAGAATAATACAGATACTGAGGATTACACCCAGTATACAGGACAGGAGAAGTGGTACTGTGCAGTGTATATATACAGAATAATACAGATACTGAGGATTACACCCAGTATACAGGACAGGAGAAGTGGTACTGTGCACTGTATATATACAGAATAATACAGATACTGAGGATTACACCCAGAGAGAAAACAGAGGGAGCCAGCACAACCAAAAATTGCTGAAAAAATAAATGTGTAAATACACCTGTCACTACCATACTGCATACAAATAGAGACATTTCGCAAGAGATTACCGAAATAATCCTTTGAACCACTCTTCCACGCCAAGGAATGTCTCAGATAGAGTGGTCCTACTCTACATATTTTTACATTTCTGAAGTGTCCGTAGTCAGCATAATACAATATAAAGAGGACCATATAAAGCTAACACTCACCTATACAAGTCAGACAATGCTTCCCAAGGTGCCAGGTGGGTCAGTGAATGAAGAGCAACTGAGGCCCCCACACCTGCGGCCTCCACCTGCTACCCCATCACCCACACACATGTAGCAGCCTGATCCAGCCCCCATACACATGCAGCAGTCTGCCCCAGCCCCCCCACACACGCAGCAGCCTGCCTCGGCCCCCCCACACACATGTAGCAGCTTGCCTCGGCCTCCCTACGCACATGTAGCAGCCTGCCCTGGGTCCCTACACACACATAGCTGCCTGACCCGGCCCCCACACAAACATAGCTGCATGCCTCAGCCCCCATTCGCACGTAGCAGCCTGCCCCGGACCCCACACGCATGTACAGCCTGCCCCGGCCCCACACACATGCAACAGCCTGCCCGATCACCACACACAGCAGCCAGTCCTCACACACACATGCAGCAGCCTGCCCCCCCCACACACGTAGCAGCAGACTGTCCACACACACACACAAAGCAAACTGCCCCAGTCCCCACACACATGTAACAGCCTGCCCAGCACCCACACATGTAACAGCCTGTCCTCAAACACACCATGACCCTGTCCTCACACAGACACACAAATACACACACAGTAGCCTGCCCTCACACACGGACACATACACAGCAGCCTGCCCTTACACACAGACACACAAATACACACACTGCAGCCTGCCCTCACACACAGACACACACTGACACATACACAGCAGCCTGCCCTCACACACAGACACACACTCACACATACACAAAGGAGCCTGTCCCCACATAAAACATAAAAGGACGAAGTGTCGCATGATCCGCGCTGCTACCAAAGGAAGACCAGGACAAGGGATAGTCTGGTTGAAGTTAACTCTTTAATCCTACGTGTTTCGGAGCCCCTCCTGACTCCTTCCTCATATTTTCCCTGAGGAAGGAGCCAGGAGGGGCTCCGAAACACATAGGATTAAAGAGTTAACTTCAACCAGACTATGCCTTGTCCTGGTTTCCTTTGGTAGCAGCACGGATCATACGACACTTCGTCCTTTTATGTTGATTTCTGACCACGGTTACCCGTGGATGTGTGGATCCAGCAGCAGCTACCGACTAAGCGTTCATACTGGTTGTGGGTTTACACAACCAGATCAGATGAGCAGGCCCTTGTCGCCATATATATACCTCTATAATCTAGAGATAAGACCCTATTGCGCATTTGTCTCATTTTTTTAGATATCCCCACATACAGACACACACTCACACATACACAAACAGAAACATATTCTCAAACACAGACACATATTCACACATACACACAGCAGCCTGTCTCATACACACACAGCAGCATGTCCTCACACATACTCACATATACACAGCGGCCTGTCCTCACACACACACTCACATACAAACACAGCAGCCTGTCCTCACACACACACTCACACACACAGCAGCCTGTCCTCACACACACTCACATACAAACACAGCAGCCTGTCCTCACCACACAAAAACACACTCACATAGCAGCCTGTCCTCACACACACTCACACATACACACACAGCAGCCTGTCTCACACAAAGACACACTCACACATACACACAGCGGCCTGTCTCACACACACTCACACATACACAGCAGCCTGTCCTCACACACAGACACACAAATACACACACAGCAGCCTGCCCTGCCCCACACTCACCCCACACATCTCAGGTTAGACTAAAGTGAACGTATCTTGCCTCAGCTTTGCTTTTTATCCCGCACTGGCAACCCCCTGGTCCGCAGCTGAGACAGGTCACACGAGGAGTGAGGAGACTCAGTCTATGACTGAGACAAAGTCATCGGCTGCTGACTGCTGCCTGCAAGCCAGCTCCTCTGCCTGCACACGGGCCCACTTGGTAATGGCCGGGGTGGCCGCGATCCGTTTTGTGGGCGGGAGAGCAGAGTGTGTGCTCTCTCCGCCCACAAAGAACGTGCTGTACAGCCGCACTCTCAAGAGCCGCTGTCAGGGCCGCCCGCTCCTCGATTGGTGTGAGTCTGTGACTGTGCGAAGAGTGAGTCACTCTCTCTCTTTCATGATGTGTACTGGCAACTTAGCGGCCGGTGCCGTTCCCCAGACCCTGCCATGCCGGCAGGCAGCGGCGGCCGCAAAATCATTTAAAAGCTGGCCTGAGGCTGGAGGAGCGGGCGCAGTGGCCCCACCCACTCCACAACCACAGGCCCATCGGGAAAAGTCCTGAATCTGCCGCCCATCAATCCGGGCTTGCTGCTCGCTGGATCGTTGGTGCATCATGCACGATATCTAGGCGTGTGACATCTCACCAACAATCTCTAAACGACGTCCTAACGACCGCGCCCTGCCGAGATTGTTAGTGAGATCGTTAATGATGTCATACCGTGTAACGGGGCCTTTAGGCTATGTTCACACAGGGTGTTTATTCTGCGATTGGTTTAATGCAAATCCATGCTAATCTAAACCTGCATTTTTCATTCACAGCAAAACCTATGTGATTCAGGAAAAGTTGTGTACACATTGGTTTTCCTGCCAGAAATTGAAGCCTGATGATTTTTGCTGCGTTTTTCAAAGAATGAGCAGGATAAAAGTGCCTCGTTCTGCCCATCTTGGGGCTTCTTCTGTGAGACTTCCATCAATCAATAAGTTAGTCCCTTTTCTATCAGGGTGGATTGATTTAAATCACGCCGATTTAAATCATGATTTAAATCATGATTTAAATCACTGATTTAAATCAAAAGGTTTTTTTTTAATATAAATCACGATTAAAATGAGAAGTGAGAGCAGTGTGCATGTGCGCCCATAGTTACACGGACGAAACTAGGGGCAACGATCTAACGCCAGGGTGAGGGGGGGACCCCAAAGTAAGTAAAAATATTTTTTGTTTTACTATATGGCAATAGGTAGGTGTTTAAAAGCAGCATGTCTTAATTGTATAAACTATTAATAGCCTCCACATTTTGTTCATACTGCCCCTTTAATTCCACACTTCTAGCTTGGTTTCAGTTTTGGTTTAGTTTCTTTTTCCCTGCATTCAGTTGACATGCCCAAACTTGTTGGATAGTCAGCAGTACTTGGCTCAGGCTGTAGTAACATCAGCAGTGCTTGGCTCAGGCTGTAGTAACAATCAAACTTCATAAGTGATCTGTGTGAGCCATGGCAGCAGGTCATAAGAGAGACCCTATTTGGGTTCATTTTGTTGAGATGCCAGCAGCAGATCTTGGAAAGAAAGGTTTTGTGCACACAACAGTCCGAAACCGCTTAGGAACTGCTAAAGCAGGACAACTGGTTTTCCTATTAAAAGTCCTAAATAAACAGTAGGCTTAAAGGACTGATGTATTCACTGAAGATGTTTGCTTACTTCAAACGTTAGAGATAGGCTATTGTTAAAAAGTACTTAAGGGGGTGTCACACGCGTCAATGTCGTCAGCGAGATGATCGCTGACGACATTGACGGCTGATTGCTGGTGAGCTGTCACACAGGCAGACTCACCAGCGATCAATTGACCAGTGACATCATGGAAACGATTTAAATATCGTTTCCACGATGTCCTGCTCCCGCTGCCAGCCTGCTGGAAGCGGGAGCAGCCTGGTCTCCAAGGTACACTGCGGGTATCTAGGCAGCGCGCGCTGCCTAGATACCCGACGTGTACTTTAGTTACCAGCCTCCTCCGCTCACCCGGTGAGCGGAGGAGGCTGGTAACTAAGGTACACGTCGGGTATCTAGGCAGCGCGCGCTGCCTAGTTACCCGACGTGTACCTTAGTTACCAGCCTCCTCCGCTCACCGGGTGAGCGGAGGAGGCTGGTAACTAAGGTACACGTCGGGTATCTAGGCAGCGCGCGCTGCCTAGTTACCCGCAGTTTACCCTGGATACCAGCTCCCAGCGCTTGTGACAGGCGCTGGGAGCTGGAATATCGCTAGTCCCGGTGTCACACGCAGCGATGCTGCGTGTCCACCGGGCGACAATCGCCAGGTTTCAGAGCTGGTTCTGAAACCTGGCGATCATCAACCAGCGATTTATCGCTGGTTGATGAGCCCTGTCACACGCGTCAATATCGCTGCAACGTCACTCGCAGCCGATATCGTGCAGGCGATATTGACGCGTGTGACACCCCCTTTACTCTCTGTAGTTCAATTCAGAGTGTTTAATAGTGCAAATAAAAATTATTAGGTTTCATAATCAACTGTTTTAATATTTTTATTTGTGTAAAACAATTAGATTTGCAAAAAGACAAAGTTTTGCTTGTGTACAACTTGATTAAAAAATCTGATTTAAATCAAATGATTTAAATCAAAAAAATCTGATTTAAATCAAAAAAATCAGATTTTTTTGATTTTTTTAAAAAAATCAAGATTTTTATCCACCCTGTTTTCTATACATAGGAGATAACTGTTCTCTGGACGATTCCTTTAACATAAACAGGTTGTACATTACACATACGCTGAGGACTCTGATCATGTGCAGCAGCCACATGACAAAACAATGTCACATCATTCTCAGGGAACAGCAAAGCTGGAGCGCCGCAGCTGCAGGAGGTAAATATACACTGTCATACTCTATAGGGCCCGGAATTCATTAAAGGGAACCTGACCCCTAAAAATCACCCCCTATCTTTTCCATACATGTCCCTGCACCTTAATTATCCTATTCTACCTATCCCTTTTTGTCAAAATTGTATGTTTATAAACTTTCAAGAAGTGCTTTTATTACCTCCTCATCTGCGGCTTCTGGGCTCTTGAGAAGTCACACAGGGCATTCCCTGTGGCTTCTTTCCGCCACCTTTAGTGCAATCATTCACGCCACGATGGGCGTGATAAACATTAGTGATCTTCCTCGCCCTCATCCATGGGCGGATTAGCCGGTATGATGCTAATCGCGTCACATCCGGCTATCATGACGTTGGTACACCCATTGGGTGTATAGATGACCTCGCGATGCGCATTGCTCATCACAGATAAGCTGCCGAAAAGTAACATCGCGCATGCGCAATGCGAGGTCCTTGATACACCCAATGGGTGTACCAACGTCATGATAGCTGGACATGACGCGATCAGCGTCATACCGGCTTATCCGGCAATGGAGGAGGTCGAGGAATATGTAAAAGGATTATCACGCCCATCGGGGCGTGAATAATTGCACTAAAGGCGGCGGAAAGAAGCCAGAGGGAACGCCTTGTATGACTTCTCAAGAGCCCAGAAGCTGCAGATGAGGAGGTAATAAAAGCACTTCTTGAAAGTTTATAAATACACAATATTGACAAAAATGGCCACTTTACACGCGGCTACATTTCTAGCTTATCCACAGGTAACTTACTGGCTGCAGTGAAATCATGGAGACATTTTTCCATTTGTACAGAGCAACAAGATAGAACCATGTCTCCATGATTTCACTGCAGCCAGTAAGTTACCTGTAGCCACCCTAGAAATGTAGCCGCGTGTAAAGTGGCCAAAAGGGATAGGTAGAATAGGATACCGTAATTAGGGTGCAGGGACATGTATTGAAAAGATAGGGGTGATTTTTAGGGGTCAGGTTCCAGTTAAGATGGAGGAGTTCAGGGGAGGAATAATCGTAAGGCTACGTTCACACACTGCGCATTTGTGAGCGCTTTTTTACGAGCGCTTTTCAAAAATGCGCAGGTGCGTATTGTCTGACATCAACGTGAATGTAAAATTCACTTTGCCGTTCAGACAGCGTTGTATTTTCGCGCCGCGCCTTTCTGGGAGAAAGCGCCGCGCGAAAAAAAAGAATTGACTTGTCAATTCTGTACGCAGCAGCGCCGGCGCTTTTTCCTATAAGGGCGGGTGCTGCTGCATCTGATGTCACAGAGGGGAGGAAGAATCCTGCTTCCTCCTCCCCTCTGTGACACCTGTGACCGCCTATTAGATTTTGCAGTGTATTAATATACACTGCGAAATCAAAGTTAAATAAAGACAAATGTATTAAAAATAATAAAGAATTAAATACTTGCCCTCCGACGGGTGTTCTGATGTCCGGGAGCCGCCGCTGGAATGGTCCTGCTAGGACCTGTGGTGATGTCGGAAGGCATTCCGGTCATGTGATATGTATCACATGACCGCGAGCGGCCAATCAGTGCCAGGAACGACCCCTCTGATATCACAGAAGGTCGTTTTCCATCAGGACATGGCCTTCGCACAGCTCCGGATGCCGCGAACAAGCCGGCGGAGAGGTAAGTATGAAATCTTTATTATTTTTCATACACTTGCCTTTGTTTAATTTAGATTTCGCAGTGTATAGTAATACACTGTGAAATCTAATGGGCGGTCACAGCTGTCACAGAGGGGAGGAGGAAGCAGGATTCTTCCTCCCCTCTGTGACATCACTCCTCCCCCAGCCTGTAAAAAAGCGTGATGTCTGAACAGCACTGCTTCTTTTTTTGCGTTTTTTTTTTGCACGGGGGTAAAAACGCTATGTGTGAACGTAGCCTAAGGCTGGTTTCACATCAAGACTTTTGTGTGTTCGTGTGGATCCTGGTTTTTGCAGGACCACACAGACAGGAACGGACAGAAACGGATCGGAGGACACTTATCGGTCCGATCTGATCTTGAGACGGATCCGATTTTAGTATCTTTGATACTGGAAAAATCATTCTGCGCATGTGTGGTGCACTAAATCGGATCCAATGACCATAGACTCCCATGTTATTTACCGCAGACAGCATTGGATCCGTGCCTGTCCGATTTGACCAAAATTGCAGCAGAATCCGATTTTGGGGACGGGAAAAAATCTGACACAATCAGAGGCCATTTAGGGACCAATCCGATCACATCCGTGCCCATAGGGACACATGGAGGCCAAAACTGATCTGTGGCTGTCTGTTTTACAACAGACAGCCACGGATGCCAAAAAATGTTGATGTGAACCCAGCCCAAGAGAAAAATTACATTTGAAATAATAAAGTTACAACTGAGAATCTAAGCAGATAACATAAATATTACATTAACTGGGCTTAAATGCCAAGAAGCATCCTGATCCCAAATGAGAGGGCCGTCAGCCGCATACAGCTACTGGCACACAGGGGCCCTCAGAGCATACAGCTACAGGCACACAGGGGCCCTCAGAGCATACAGCTACAGGCACACAGGGGCCCTCAGTGCATACAGCTACAGGCACACAGGGGCCGTCAATGCACACAGCTACAGGCACACAGGGGCCGTCAGTGCACACAGCTACAGGCACACAGGGGCCGTCATTGCACACAGCTACAGGCACACAGGGGCCCTCAGAGCACACAGGCACACAGGGGCCCTCAGTGCATACAGCTACAGGCACACAGGGGCCCTCAGTGCATACAGCTACAGGCACACAGGGGCCCTCAGTGCACACAGCTACAGGCACACATAGGTATGGCCGCACAAAGGTACAGACACGCACAGGTATGGTCACTCACACAGCCTTGGACACACACACTGTATGTACACACACACTGTATGTACACACACACACTGTACGTATGTACATACACACACTGTACGTACGTACGTACACACACACACTGTATGTACACACTGTACGTACGTACGTACGTACGTACACACACACACACTGTATGTACACACACACTGTACGTACACACTACGTACGTACACACACACACACACTGTACGTACACACACACTATATGTACACACACACACTGTACGTACGTACACACACACTATATGTACACACACTGTACGTACGTACACACACACACTGTATGTACACACTGTACGTACGTACGTACGTACACACATACACACTGTATGTACACACACACTGTACGTACACACTACGTACGTACACACACACACACACTGTACGTACACACACACTATATGTACACACACACACTGTACGTACGTACACACACACTATATGTACACACACACTGTACGTACACACACACGTACACACACATACTGTACGTACACACACACACTGTACGTGCATACACAAACATGTACACACACACACTGTACGTACACACACATGTACGTACACACACACTGTACGTACACACACACACATGTACACACACACTGTATGTACACACACACACATGTACACACACACTGTACGTACGTACACACACACACTGTACGTACGTACACACACATGTACACACACACACTGTACGTACACACACTGTACGTACACACACACATGTACACACACACACTATACGTACACACACACACATGTACACACACACACTGTACTTACACACACATGTACACACACACACTGTACGTACGTACACACACATGTACACACACACACTGTACGTACACACACACTGTACGTACACACACACATGTACACACACTGTACGTACACACACACTGTACGTACATACACACACATGTACACACACACTGTACGTATGTACACACACACTGTACGTACGTACACACACATGTACACACACACACACTGTACGTACACACACACTGTACGTACACACACACACTGTACGTACACACACGGTATGTACACACACACACTGTACGTACGTACACACACATGTACACACACACTGTACGTATGCACACACACACACTGTACGTACGTACACACACAGTACGTACACACACACTGTACGTACACACACACACATGTACACACACACACTGTACATACACACACACTGTATGTACACACACACACTGTACGTACGTACACACACATGTACACACACACTGTACGTATGTACACACGCACACTGTACGTACACACACACTGTACGTACACACACTGTACGTACACATACACTGTACGTACGTACACACACATGTACACACACACTGTACGTACACACACACTGTACGTACACACACACATGTACACACACTGTACATACACACACACACTGTACATATGTACACACACATGTACACACGCACTGTACGTATGTACACACACACATACACTGTACGTACGTACACACACATGTACACACACACTGTACGTACACACACTGTACGTACACACACTGTACGTACACACACACACATGTAATAATAATAATAATGCTTTATTTATATAGCGCCAACATATTCCGCAGCGCTTTACAATGTAGGGGTTAGAGTACAGAAAATATAATATAGTAAGTAATTACAGTAGAGAAACAAAAACAGTACAATAATTGGATACAAAACAATAGGCATAGAATCAATGTAAAAAAGAAAATACAATAAATAAAGCAAGAAATGAAGGTGACCCTGCTGAAAAGAGCTTACAATCTAAAACGGGATAGGGGTTGCACAAGGTACAGGGGCTTATTGCACTGATGGTCCAGGCATCTTGAGGAAGTGGGGCATAGGACTAAGCTTACATGGATGGTCATTATACAATCTGTGTAGACCTTTTTGGTTTGGTGGGGTTTGTAGAAGAGTAATGTCCAGAGGGATA